>JAQGCB010000094.1:0-33168 GCA_034698835.1 Protaphorura tricampata
AAAAATGCACCAAAATGTGTCCAATGAAGAGAAAGTTTAATATACGGAAAGTGGAATAACAAAGAAGTGTATGCAAAGGGAGTTCTTGCGTTCCTCACCTTCTGGTCGGTGTAGAGAGGTGAACGATATAGAGGAGGTTGATATATAGAGATTACACTGTATGGACGGATACGGACACACAGTAGGACAGAACAGAACTCGACTGCATTATACAAAGATTATTGCCATTGTTCTACTCACGGGTATCTAGCTTAGCATTGTTTAAGCTAATTGAAAGATGTCAAAAAACCTACCCTAGAGCTACGATTCATGGAAAAAAAATCCCCTATTTTCTGGCAAGAGGATCTGCCAGATCTGTTTCAAATGATAAAGTGCAAAATAGTTTGCAAATGAACGCATTTCCTGGCAGGCACACACACGGGAAATGGTAATCTTTACAATACAAAGTTTTAGAATAATGTCAATCTCAATAACTTAAAGACTGCTCTAAATTCAATATTATCTTGGCAGCACTTCCTTGTAAATAGAACTCGTTCCAAGATAGAATTGGGATTATAAATTCCCCATAATCACAAATAGACAGTATAACTGTATAAGTACTAAACTGGTGTCTAACATTCATTATCCAACTAGTCCAACTCTTGAATAACTAGCGAAAGCAAGTAAACAAGTATGTGCTGTTTTTCTGTGTCTAAAGCCAAACTGACGATCGCTTTAATTTTTTTCCTGAAACATAGAAATGACCTCTAGTAGTTTATGTGCCCTTCAAAAATAAATATCTTGCTTTATTTGTAGTACAGAATTGTTAGGGTAAAACAACTACAAGAAAAGTTGGGGTGAAAAAATCATGGTGAAATGCTTGGAGCACGTATGTATCAATAAAATTGTTTTGGATAATTCGCAGGCTCAATCTATTAAGGTCAACACAACATTCACCCTGTACATAACGGATGGTGTCCCGGAATTAATTAAGTCTCCTGAGCCGATGTCTATTCGGAAGACGTTAATAGTACCTGATGACCACAAGGTATTAAAAGTACTACGTACTTAAGTGGCCGAATTGAAAACTTAATTTAACTTTTTTACATTTTAGGAATATTGGGGGTTCTATTTACTGAAGGGGTCTACATTTCGAATTTCAACATGTGCCAGGTAAGTCTATAAAATTAAACGCAACAATCTATTAGTACTTCATTATAATCATAATTATAATCGCTAAATGACTTGCTCTTGAGTCATTTTTTTCGTCTTTGATAATTTGACCTAATCCGTATGTCTAGATTCAAAGGTGGTACACTCTTAGTGGTGAAGGGACGTCAACATTTAGAACATTGTGCTTATATTGGAAATGAAGACTCGAACGGGGACTCAGACGAATTTTCCAATTCCAGGAGCCGTGAGAGAAATCCCTCTGATATGATCTCGGGAAAACCAAAACCACCGGCTTTAAGTGCAACCACACGACGATCAAAATTTGACCCGGTTATTTTATCGTCAAGCGAAGAGATGTCAATTATTCTAGCAAAAATACGCAACTTTATTAAAAGTCGCCCTAGGGGATACAAGAAGCTAAAGAAGAGTTTAACGGATTGGATGCTCCTTGAGAGTAATAGTACTGAAGTGAGTGACACAGTTAAAGATACTATTGACAAACTCATGTCAAATTCAACAGTTACTATTACAAACCTTCTGGACGATATAATTAATAGTACTAGTGTGACCTCGGATGATGGTTTATCCGAACCACACCATAAAATTAGACACGCAAAAAGTCGTGTACAAAGTATTGAGAATGCCGAGTTTGGAACAATTCGGAAAAGAAGACACATTTCTGATACTGACGTAAGGAAAAATTCAGAGTCTGGTGAGGATGGGGCATTTGAGGATATTGAAGAGGAAGGCGTGCAATCTGGATCACTCAATCTCAACACTTCAAGTGCAAATAATTCTGATGAAATAACAAAACATCATCATGAACACAAACAATCTCCAAATTCAATATGGGTTAAGCAACATAGTCTACATTCAGGGATACTGAATGAAACAAATATGAATGATGGATCTAATTCAGAGTCAGAGTCAAGTTACTCGAGTAGTGAAGAGGCACTAGCCAAATGTGAAGGAATCGTTGGATCCTTTAATTTGAAACCGGCGGAAGAGTGTGGAACTTACCATGATGATTCATCAATTCCACTCATATTTAACGCAACTGTTAATGTGACTGGTTATTACTATTTTATATTTGGATCCGAAAATGAGAAGAGGGACAATTTTATTGAGGCATTTTTTGAGTTAGAAAAGTATGAGTATGATTTAGGAGAACCATTTGAAAATTGTACTGGTGTAAGAGAATGTGACATTGATTTCCAGTTTGCGTCTCAACAAAAAGTAAGCACATGAAATACAGTATCGCACTTTCCTGTTATAAAATGGCTAGGTGCATGTATGTAATCATTCATACATTTTATATGGTTTGATTCATAGCTTTCGGTTCACGGAATCTCAGGGGTGTCGGAAAGAAGTGTGATATACATTTCACAGATTTTTATGAAGGATCTTAGTCTCTCGAGTTGAGTTATTTTTAATTCAACATTCCGGGAGGGGTTCCATACACACATTTTCATGTGATTTGATTGCGGGAGAACTACGGAATTAGTACGAAATGTATATCCCATTTTTCGCATCGGAGCTTTCTTGTTAGGAATAGATCCATAAGTTATAAACCAGCCCTCATATATGCACTCCGAAAAAAACCGAACATACGGATATTACGTACCAGGTTGACTACACTTACGACTAGTACATAAAAATAGTTTTGTTTCATTTATTTTCAGTTGGTGATTTCAATTCCTCAACCGTCCCCAAACAGGGAACAAATATGGGATGAATTTTATCTTGCGGAAACGGACTGCAAACCTCGGACTAGTCTTTATTTGATCTTTGTTTTGACAGTACCACTTATGATACTCGCCTGCGCCTTCCAATAAATATATCACAAATCAGCTACCCTTCAGTCCTTCACATCGAGTACGCGCCGCGCCTGTTCAGAAACGCAACACATTACTTAATACAAAATAATTTAATTGAGTACTTTATGACCAGAGAAACTTTACTCCACCAATTCCTTGCTGACTGTGTATGAAGTGCTATAATATATTACACTTCTATCCTCTGTTAAAGATCCATTCTAAAGTATTGTGAGACCATGTGTTATCTTTACCATGAATATTTTAAACCTTGTTTGAACGATTGTATTTGTTTTGGTTGGAATAAATTTTATAAGCTGTTTAAAAAAACATTTTGATTTAGGAACAGTATAATACGAAAGGGCGCATAATGTACGACTAAGTCAATTATGTGTCCTTAAAATACGTTAGGAGATCACTTAATGTGTTTCGTTGAAAAGTCCTTTCATATGAAAGGTGGATTTTTCTAAACATGGTAAACCTTGTCCATATATATGGTCTTTTTAACAGTACCTTTCGTCCCTATAAATTGTATAATTAATGAGAAGAAACAAAATCGGATCAAACCGATCCGGGCTGTAGTCGACCACGTCAAGACCCGGCCGGGGAGGAAAGAGAGTAAAGAGACGTGGAGAGGAGTGTGAGGGAGTGATAAGAAAGCTTACATTCACAATTTCATTTTATATGGCTGACGGATATAAAGTGAGTCTTTGGTAATGCAAACGCTCAGCTTACTCAGAAGGACTCACATACATAGTGCAGAAGAAGTTGGGCGGAAATTTTAGCTTTGCATCGAAAAATTGATTTATTTCTTAACACGAGTCCTCCGGTGAACGTTGTACTTACTGGGGTGACGTAATGGAAAATATTAGAGAGCAAATAAATACTATTTTGAGAAAGATCTAATTAATACGAATCTATGATTATAGTGTAGAGTCCATACAACGATCCCATTTGAGGGGTAGCCCCAAAAGTAACCGGGTGCAAAAGACCCGTTATTTTTGGGCCACCTTGTATATATAGCCAGATTCCTGGAAAAACAAGTTTCTTGGACGGTTAACAGTAAATACAGGTGCAAAAATTCCTGGGGAGAAAAATTGTGCAAAGAAGCCGTCTTGCACTGATGGACTTATTAATAACAATAACGATTGTCATATTGTATTTAATAAAAATAATTTGAACTAGATGTTAGGAAATATTTCCCGAATAATAATACATTTACTGTGAGATGCCCTTGTATATATTGTAATAATTCGTCAGGTCATTCTCATAGCACTTAATTGAAATTGAACCACTGGTTTTAAAATCTAACAACATCCAGTAAGAAATGTCAATTTGGAATCAAGGGTTCGTCATGTGTTAAATAAGAAAAGTGTGACTCACTCCATTATATTAGAGTTAAAACTTTTTTCCTATTGAACTCATACTAGCAACACCCCTAATTTAAAATAAGCCCATTTCATTTTTTGACTACTGAGTTTCTGTCAGCCTAACAGCCCGGATAAATCGGTGCTCTGAATAGATAATGGTACTCAGCCCTTCATTTCTATTCAAAACCTTACGTTTTTAACAATGAAATTTTTGGATGTGTCGTTTTTGCTACGCCTGACAAACGATGAGAGTCAGTGATTGAATTTCATATATGAATGACCACAAATATGATCTTAATTGTTTCCTAACAGTGACACGCGACCTGCAAGTGTTTGGCCACTCAATCCCTTCCACAGTAGTGCTGACTTTGTATGTGTGTAATCCAAATTCCAAATTAGGGTTTTTTATCTGCCATCCGCAATTCAATAGATTGTGTCAAAAGGCACGAGAGTCGAGTCGATCCATCCTTTGAATACAATTTTGTGGCTCAGTGACTTCACACTTTTACTTTCAATCCACACCAGCACACTTTCTCGGGGAGATCAAATGAAGAGTGAGCATGCACGAGAATTACAGCATCCCTGGTCCAGCCCGCATTCCCTCTTAACCAATAGAAAGGGTTTAGGGGAGGGTATCCAAAAACTTGTTGAAATGTTTTCCAGAAATATTTTATTGGAACATGTCTCTACATATCTGAAACGGGGAACGCTTCTCAAATCCAGGGTTGTTTATCTGGAGTTAGCAGAAGTTTCCACGGGTTTAGTTAAACTTTAGGTCCTTCACCAAACGGAAAACAAGGAGCAAGTGCTCCTGCATGATAAGAAATAAGGTACCGGAAGGAAAAGCAAGAGTTACTCAAAATTTATACAACACATTGTTTGGGGTAAGTCATTCACCGTGTAATACACTTGTTTTAGTTAGCTTTAGTACATGGTAAATTTTACACGGTAAATATGGCTTTACCAAAAAAGTATTAAAATTCAGCTTTGAAAATATAAGGTTACTCAAATCGTTCTTAAGAGTTTGTATCGGTACAAGTAAGCAATTAGCTTTGTGGAGTTGTTGAATTCCGGAATTTCCATGAATTCCGAACATATTGTATTTAAACACATGCTATACAACTTAAGTACAAAGTAAAATTTAAAAACTTGAATTCGTTGGATTCAATCGACTCGTTGTATCATAATTTTTACGACTTCACTAGGATAATGTTGATGTTTAAAACGTACGGATAAAGAGTATGATGTGTATTCGGTTTAAATATTGTAAACAGTAAACAGGAGATAGGATCACTAACATACGACATACCCCGATGAACAATTTTGAATGAGAAGTGAAGTTACCATACCTCGCTTTACTCGTAGTGTTTTGAACGTTTCTGTACATAGAAATCCGTTGTTTCAAAACTCTTCCCCTAATCTTGGTAACCAATTCCTGTAGCTCTGCACACTTGATTAGTTTCAAGAGAGATGGAAGTATTACGCATATAACGTGTAATGCACCTTTCGTAAAACTACTGAGAGACACCCACCACTAATCAGAGAGTAAAAATATTTTAATTTCCAATTTTGCCCACGGACGAGTCAATTTTTGAATGATTTTTAGCTACCGTATTTGACCGTTCAAACGCCCGGGCGTTTATTAATTCAGGCAGGGTCAGAGGTCGCAAACTTTCATCACGTTCTCCATAAGCGTAATGGAGAAAGAATCGCGGTCATTTATGGTACTTATCTTTTCTGTTATTTAATATTTTCGGCTGTCAAAGTTGCGCCTACGGTTGTTGAATCACAATATTTCACTGACAAGGGAAGGCTCTTCCTGCCTAGGGATAAAACTGTATGTATTTGTGTGTTGGAATTGTATTTTGAAAAACTTTATTTGACGAAACTACTCAGGGTGTGCCAGGGCACCAGAATAAAAATGTCACGTGTCAAGGTCCTAGTAGGCTTTCCTTTACTCCAGAGGATAGAACTGTCGAAAGCATGGGGAAGAAAGTTATTTTATTTTATAAAATATATCCATCGTTGTATATTGAATCCATAAAGTCGTTCTGTTGAAATCAATGCTTACGATGATACAAAATCGCCAAACGTAATAAATCGTCAAACGTCCGCCAAAATTTGATAAGGCAAATCATTCCAAATTGGTGGAAAGTTAGTGACACTAACACACTGTGAAAAGAAAGTGACATACTATAGGAATTTTAAACTAACTTTAGGAAATGTCTTTGCGAGACTTTATGTTTGAAATTATTTTATTTAGTGAGTAAAACACATATTCCAAGACCGAAATTTATTCCGTAAAAGGTACCTTTCCACTTGTCTGATTCATTTAGTGGTGACACATTGTCATTAATTGAAAGAATTGTGTTAATGAGAACCAGTCGAACCCAATGGCTTATACACGTCATCAACGAAGAAGATTAAGGACAGGTATACAACATAACTGGAGTTTGAAGAATTTTCAGCCCAATCCTAGATTACTTGGGTTCATGTGTATTCCCAATAATCGGTTTAATTGCGGCCAGAACAAGTTGACTTTGAGATATTAGATTAATGCACATGAAACAAGTGCTAGTCTGGATCAAGAAGGCATGTGTGTTGTAGTCGTACATAGGTCCGATAGGGAAATACAAATGGAATATGTGTACTCACTCGTCTCAACTCATAAGAGGCGACAAAGCAAATAAAACCTTTATTGACATTTCCTAAATTGATGAACAAATAAGACTTTAATACTAATTTAGGTGGACACTGTGGAACCAGATTTATTCCTGAAAATTAACTGTGATTGACCGGTATGCTTTAGATACTTATCAATCCCGGAATCCCCAATCATTCTCTTCTATAAAATGATGATCGACCCAAGGACAGACACCAGTTCACCAGCCCATTCAAGCAGGACAAGTGAAGATCTGTCTGATGACATGTACGATACAGACGAAATGGATTCTGAAATTTCTGTGGAGACAGAGTTTGATTTGGGAAGTGATCAAGAGAACCGGAAGTCCGCTGAAACGAAAAGATCAACTGCAACAACTCATGATTTAACTGGAAACGGAAGTCTCAGCATTTGGAGTACGAGCAGTGGAGAGAAATCACCTGTAAGATTTGTTCATAGTTCTATTTCATTTTCTATTTCAATTTTTTATTGCGAAAACCATTTAAAAATAAGCATATGTCTTGACGGAATCAGATAAAATTCCCTTATTTGAGTTTAGAAAATATTCAAAAATTCCAAATTCCGGGATTAAAGTCAGACTACCTTTACCGGGCATGCTTGCCTGGAGTTTAATAATATTAAAACCCTAATGTAATCTTTAGTTGAACATAATTTACTTAATTCCAGAATTCTATCGAAGGGACTCGCGGAAGAAATTTGACATCAGTTATGTCATTCCAACACATTACTTCTCCTTGGCTTCGGTCAAATCCGGCTACATTATCGACATTGTCAACATCATCAAACTCGACTGGAGGAAATGGTCAAAATCATATTAGGCTACCACGGAAAATGTTTACGAATAGTCGAGAGCGCTGGCGGCAACAAAATGTAAGCGGTGCATTCTCAGAACTGCGTCGGCTCGTCCCAACTTATCCACCGGATCGTAAATTGTCTAAAAATGAAATTCTTCGTCTCACTATACGTTACATTCGTCTTTTGTCATCCATTCTGGATTGGCAAGACAAATATGACAGTAAAATCAGTTCAGGGAATTTGTCAAAACCCCGATTTTGTTCAGAAGCTGCTGCGGTTACTAAAGCTGAACTCAACAATTGTTCATCAAACACGTTTCAATTCGGAAGTTCTGTTGAATTTGCAGCAAGTACTACTATTTCGGGGATGAAAATCAAGGAGGAGCAGATTGACAATAGAAATGATGAGAAGTACAATTTGTTTGGGGGGAGTGAAGACGATCTTTCAAATTGTGTACAACCAAATTAGAAATCAAATCCTTGCATTGAATTCTTTTCATAGCAATGCCAAACTAAATTAGTAATATTAACTTATTGCAATCATAGCACTTAAGACATCCTAATGTATTAGAATATAGTCTTATTGTGTGTGAGATTAAAATCCTCGTATCAATTTGACGATGATCAAAAAAATTGTTCCAATTTTATTCATGTTAGTTGTCGATTGAGCAAATTATATTTCAAAGAGCGAGTTCAGCAATTTACAAGTACTAGGAGTTGAAGTAGAAGTACATTAGTGTGTGGTGTAGTGTAGTTGAGTGACATTAAATTATTCATATATTTATTAGTTGCATTGTTTTCAGTCTTTTGTTGGTGAACTCGAATAAATCAAATTAAATTAGATTATTACCTTACCTCGCCTTAGCATTTGAACGATTATCACCAAAAAAAATTTGATACGACAAATTATACACCCGAATTATTTACGAACTAATCCGTACCAGCAACACCCACAAACTAAAATAAGTAGCTACAAACGTCATCTGATCTGAGTAGTGACGCTCAGTTATGGAATAACGCTAATGGACTTTTCATATGTGTAAGGTTAACGAAATATCTAACCATTTTCTTTTTTGTTTTGGTTGCCGTTGACTGGTTTCTATTTTAGGTCATTTCATAGAATTTCTTTCAGAATACAATCACGTTAAGGTACCGTTTCGCATACAATGATGCGACGTAATATGTGAACTGACGATGAGTGAAAATAAGAATGACGAATAAAATGATAATATCTGTCAGTTAGAGGAGAGTCCAGAAAATGCAATTAAAAAAATATGTTCCTTTCAAAATTTTGACAATTCGGATTGGACTGACGATGAGCTGGATTGCGATTGAGTGCTGCTATTCTGATTATTAGTTATCTGGCATCGCGACAAGTTAGAAATCCTACTTTTGTGTGGTCTATGGAATTAAAAAGAAAATAATTATAACAAGCTGGATTTCGTCCGTTTCTTGGGATGTTTGCAATTTTATAATCTACACTTCCACCAAATAATAAACTCAAATTGCTACTAGTACACCTTGTAAATGTATAAAAATATTTACGACATGACAAAGAAAGTCCATTCATGAAATATTTATGCGGGGAACCATTTTAAAAATCATTATTTGGGCTTTCAACCTAGCACTGGCAATCAATACAGTGCTGGTGTTTACGATTTTATCGTTATGTCAATATTTTCTCGGTCTAAAACATGTATTTAAAGTTCTGTAGTTCCGTACAATTTCAATTTTTTATGTCTTTCCTTGTAATTTTAAGGAGTTTCCTGACAAAAAGTGACCGTTAACCACACGCAGGGAAAAATTGTCATGGAACAGAATGTTCTGAACTAGTTTTCTTCCTTCCGACAACTTCGGTCAATAAGCAAGGTTTTTGGAAGGACAAGTCTTGAAAGACATTACAAAAATATCCAATGAAAAACTCGATTTTAATTTGTCAGACAGGTTGGAAGTGTTATTTGACTACTACATTTATATCTTACGAACAACAGTTTAAAAATATATTATTTGAACAGTCCTCTAGAAAGTTCTTTTGCATTATGTTTTGTCTTACTAACAGAAGACGATAAGACCAGAAATATTTATTATACAGATTATACAAAAAGGGGAAAGCAAATACAATTTGTGAATTCCGTCCGACCTCTGACACACTTTGTCATATGTCACTTCATTTGACGAAAACTCAAGTGAATGAGATGAAAATCGCCTATTATGCATAATGTATGTATGCTATGCATTATATGTGTGTACAGAATATAGCCCACTATTTTGAGAACGCCCTGTTCCAATCCAATCCATATTGGACCAATTGATTAAATTCTTGAGTTGTTATTGTCTGTCAAGCATAATAGTTTTTTAGGTGAAAGGAGTGCTGACGTTCTTGACGAAAGACGTCTTTTGAAGTGGACGACAAACAAAATCGACGTACTACGTACATTCGCTATTCAGTCGCAGAACTGGCAGAACATACTTCAAATACAAATACTAGCAAAAAATACTTGCAGGATATTCTTGCAAATTGCAAAAAAAACCTTCGTCGGTTTATCTACGCTCACTGAAAGCCTGAAGTAGCATATTATCCTAATTTTGCACATAAATTCGCAGGTAAGTCTCTGATGAAAAAGGTACAGAAAGTAGAATTGTGTTTTATAGATTTTCTACTACACAATTCCACATACACAGTAAGGCACAGAAAGGTACGCTTCTCAAAACTCAAGGGGACAGACAGGTATACCTCTGCTACCCTAATATCCTATGTTGCCATTATTACATTGCATTGTACATTGTACACAGGTATGATTCAAATGATTTTTTACGTGTTTCATTGTCATACAGTGTGAATGTACAGCTGCGAATACATACATTGGCAAGTGTCGGTGTATACAATTGAAGCCTTGAATTGAGAGAGCAACAGAAAATGCATCCGCACATAACTACACTCTTACTTGCATAACACACGAGCAAACTCAGAAATTTCCTACTGTTACTACAAATAATTTTGTCCTAACAAAAGTAAAATACACTTATATACTATTTTATTTTTGACAAAGCATGATTAAGCGTCATCCTTTTATGTGGAATTATAGGAGCAGAACCCGACTGTTATCCCAAATTTTAGAAGGAAAGACTCTCATTGGAAGTAAAAACTTACACACTGCTGTCCAATGAATCCCTAAGCAGGTAGAAGCTGACCGTTGAGGCTACAACTTTTGTACAGACATTTTACTCTAATTGTAGAGATTTTCACAGAAACCATTATATTAACATATTCCGTTAGAATGAATTATAACTCAAGGCATCTGCAAATTACTTACTTGTGTCACTCGAACCAAATAAGGATATTAATTGCGAGAAATACTATGCGTAATGTACTCCTACAAATTCAATGGAATTCTCTCCTTGAAAAATTAGTTGATAATAAGATGTTCATACTGTGTGCGGGTACGCATAGGAATTTTCAGAGCAATGACACACGTTACGACATACGACATAATGACATATTGTAAATGCATGCGAGAATTCTATGTTTGAATAGGTCAGATTTTCAGAATGTTGCTATATTTTTATTTCTAAACAAAACAACTAAAAAATATTTCTTTTGTAAGATGCTTTAAAAAAATTAGAAAAAATAGACATTTTTATGCACTGCAACGGAGTACTCTACTTTTTATAAAGAGTAAAGTCGTTTACCTTGATATATATTAATGAAACTGGATAATTGTCTATCTATTCAGACTTGGAACTATAATGATGAGTAATGCTGTAATGGAAACTTGGACATCTACGTAAATACTACTATGTTACGAGCGAATACTTGGAATAGCTTATGCTTATAATGCTTGCTGTACACACAGAATTAAGAAAAATGCTGTGAATTCCCATTTGTATATGCGCTATTTCATTTTGTACAAGCAAAGAAGAGTTTGTTGGTCTGATAATAATATAGAATGTAACATTAGAATGCAGGGGGAAGGTGCCTGAAGCTGATGTAGTAGAAGTAGAAGGAAGTCATCAGTTCCGTGAGTTAAAAGACACACATGAGTTCTATGCCGTAGTCTCACGCAAGCCGTTCACCAAGTTAGACTTGAATAATATTACTTGGAACATAGTATTTATGAAATTGAGGCTACATTATTAAATTAAAAAATATATATTCGGGACTTTCATAAAATATTTATTTGAATAAATCTAGTGTTTATTTGATTTGGAACGCTGAATTGTTTAAGCAACTTATTAAAATAAAGTGGGGACAATAAATGTGCTGAGTGATTTTGACCTTCGCTTTAAGAAGGTACAGAACGCAGAGTGCGGAACATTAATTTTTTCTCACTCTAATGGGAATTGTTGAATTGTATGCACGTAACATTGTGTGGCATGGTTTGTAGTTTTGGTTGCTCAACTGGCAAATAAATTACTTAACTGAGGTGTCTGTGTATACGTACCAAGTGCAAAAGTAAATTGGTTTTGTGGACATTTGACGAAGTTTGATTGCAAAATTCGAAGTTTTCGTGGTACACTTGTGTTTCACAAGTTTGTGGTATTTACTATCGTCGTGAAAAGGTTATTCCCGTGGGACATCGTCATTTGAGAAAAGTAAGAGTTCATGAATTCAAATCGTTACCGTTAATTGAGAATTGGGCTTATTCTGGGTGTGAGGTGAAAGGAAAATTTAGTTCTACAATTTACAAGGAAGCTACTTTTCGTGTAAAAATCAGATTGACTCAAAGCGTATCGAAAGTAACCTGGCAAGTATCTCTCCAGTATGTGTACAGTTTGTTAGTAGAGGAAATGGTTAATCGCTGAAATACTTGGAAACATCTAAAATACATGCTAATGGAATGTATAGTAATTTTTGTGTTCGTAAATTTAAATGTTCGTAAAAACTTGCCAAAAATGTCTCCTCGTTAATTTAGACTGTTCATTGTATCGCAAGAACTTTTGCACGGAAATATAGAAGTTCTTCTGTCGATGGGACACACACGAACGACCATCTGTCCGAGTCTGAACAGAAATGAGGGCAAGTGTCCGAGACTTTGAATTAATTATACACCGGGAGTGCGCATTTAATTTATCGATTAAAATTAGAATCTATTAATTTCGGGAGAAGTATCTCATTCATGGTACAAAAAGGTCACAGACGGTTGTTCAAACTAACTATGGACTCTTCCGTCATCCATGAGCTCACAGTATCTATGTGGCGAAGTTGGTTTTAAATTATACAACGTATAAATACATTAGCACGATCAAAATCAAACATAATTTTTTTTACATTAACTCTGATTAATTCTACCGACAAAGGTTTGGAAAATAATGCATTAAAAGATCTGCAACGTAGCATTGCAATTAATTGTACTTTATCCCTATTACTCTGATTTTATAAAGAGCAATTATTGTAATTTACATCAGCTAGCAATGAGAATGACGAGTTGTTCATGCATAGAACTCATGTATAATTTGTACCCAAACATTATGACAATGAATGACAAAAACTCGGACCACAGTTAATCTACAAGCTGAGTCACATATATACAAATATTTAAATTAACCCATATATTTTTCAACCACCATACCGTAATAACTTTAAGTAGATTTTTTTCGGCAATTAACGGTTTGGAAAATTCGAATTGATGTATGCGTGCAGGTATTTATTGTGACACTCGTTTTGTTTTATTAGGACATTTCTACAGGCATGTTATCAGGAAAAATTAACTCAGTAGTTACGCGGTTTCTTTGATTGAATTCGATTACATGGTGCAACTGAAACACATATCATCCACATGTGTACTTGACCTTTTACCTTGTCGTTTATCTACTCCGATTATCAAGGTATGAGAAGCCGTTTTCATAGAAAACCATTTGTCAATACAAGTTTAAAACCATTTATGTCGTCGTTCTCGACTAAAAGTAATCGCTGTGTACTTTTAGTGCAAACGACGACTTTGGTTGGATATTAGTATTCATATCAAAATTATAACACATTAATTATAATTTGTGAAAGTTTTAAAATACTCGAACGACTCCAATTTGTATTGTGCATTGTACTGCTCCAAAACTTAACAGGTTTGGCTCATGTTTCGTTTGAGAACTCGTGTTTTAAAATTACGATTTTCTAATTACATTTCATTAATTTAAATTGAAGCAATTAATCAATTTTAATTACTTAATATAAGTACACATCGCTGGTACGATTTTGTGAAACTATAGTTATTTTTGTAAAGATTGTATTTGATTAACTTAAAGTCAGCAATCATAACATCTGCCCGTATTATCGAACCCTAGCTAAGCAAAAGCAACTAAATAGCCAAGTATCACTGTTACAATTATGTCAGAACATGCTGACTTATAAGCTTGAGGTAAATTGGCCTATCATATTTTGCAGACTTTAAAGAACTGGAAGTGTCGACATATTCTGCTCCGATTGTTACTTAATATATTGACAGTTGTGAATTTTCCAGATTTTTGAGTAGCCTTATTCCTTATGCGCCTGGAAAAGTTTTTGCACTTTGTACGCAAATTAGGATAAGAACTAGTTTTTGCTTTATTTTGTTACTTTGATGATAAGACGCACAACGATATCTTCCAAGTAAAAGTTAATTCGTCAAGCGGAATTTTCTGTATAGTGGGAGTAGGAGTAGCTTAATCTTATGACTATGACGGTTGTTATTTTGTTATTGTTCTTGGAAGTTACAAAAAAATTGCCGGGGGCGAATTTAAATTTTGTATAATTATATAAATTCGTAGCCTAGTCATCTCTGGCAGCAGTATGATTCGTAATTCTTGGGTTTTCCCTGAAGGGTAAACGTGCGTTCTCAAATTAAAGTACACATGTAAGACTCAAAATACTAATATGAGATGATGGAATGTCTTAAATGGAGGTTCATTATTAGTAATTTTGTCTTTTCTTATCCACGGCCTTTACAATACGTGCCGTACTTCAAATGACAGTCAATTCATACGTCAAGTGAAGTCTGTATTAAAATATGTTGCATTTATTAAGTGACATTTCTATGCATACCGTTTTCTTCTCTAGTCGGAAACTCTGGATTCCGTAACGAATGAAGGTTATCAGGAAAATGAAATGAAATTATGACAACTAGTCTTATGCAAAAGAAATTCATGTATTGTCGGTCGTTGTGCGTCGCTCTCATACAGCGTCATAACTGCACCCCTATATTCGAAAATTAAAGTACAGATTTTATTGATAGGATGACAGGAAAATGCTGCTGCGTAGGTAGATCAATAACTTTGAAAAATTGCGATGTTAGTTCCCGTTGAGCATTGCATTGATTCGTGGGATATTTTATCGGGACGATTCGTTATCTTTTAGTTAACTTTTATACTGTTTCGAAACAAAGTTAGAGTTTACTACACGTTTGTCCGAGTTATACATATATTGTTTTCTCGGGGTTTTATCAAATTCGAGATCTATTAATGGAGATTACGTAACTCGGCTACGGACCCTAGAAATGTTTAATCACAGAACTAGTTTACTCAATTCCAATTCATTTGAGTAATTATACCGAATTACTTGATATCTCATATCAGTCTATAATGCCTGACGCAAGGAGGGTCCTTTATATTAATACAATATGTATGTATAGATCCACCCCGGGATTCGTTGACATTATGACAATTATCTACTTCTGAGAAGGTGGAGTAACTCAGATTCCACTCTTGTCCAAAAAATACTGACATTGCTACTACCAAAGACAGAATAATTCAGTAGGTCATCTGTTTCCGTAAATTCACGCATCATTGTTAGGGTCGTTGGCTCCTTTCCTAAAGTAGCCAAAAGTATTCGAATTATTAGGAATCGCTTCTATCAATTGAGCATTTGATGAATGATGACATAATATGATGTGTAACACGCGATTTGGTAATTGTACTTGTCCCCAAACTGACATCATTGTAACAGGTTGCTTCATAATTGAGTTTGTAGACCGCTAACATTGATCAGGTGCGTGTAGCACACTACTCTCACAACATCGAAACCACATTGTATTGGCATTATGTCGTACTATCGGTCACTAGTAAATCATCAGTAATCGTGAATTCATACTTAACTTTGAACTAATCAGAAGGCAACATTTTGTCAAAGTTCCTTTGACTATTCCTGCTGAACCGACGATATGATTAGACAGGATGGCGCTGCTGTCACTCTTTTATTTTGATTAGCATATATTGACTGATTTCATTAGGTTTCACGGAAATTTTTTTGATTAAAGAGCGCACGTGTTCACCGCGTTTACAATACTCGTGTACCCAAATTTGGTACATTGAATTCACTGATACAAGTCCAGTTGAGTGGTTATATGGAGTAGTATGACTTGAAAGCGCTTATCCAACGTTAGGCTAGGTTGCTGGAATGTGAAATCATGCATGATCAACATAAAGTGTAAACAATGTCTTATGGGATTAAATATTATTAATCCAAAACACTCAATTAAAAGTGTGGATGTTCCCAAATGGATGCTGTTTTTAAATTCCAGTGATTTCAATAAAACAAATTACTTATTTCTACTTGATCCGCTCTTGATATAACAAGAGTACTTCAGATTTTCGTGATTATAAATTATAACAATATAAGTTGCCACTCCAAACAATTGGACGTTCACCACTTTTCTCTGTGGAGAATTCAGGAATCGCTAATCCCAAAAAAATTCTCAGGAATAATTTTGCATACTTACTCTCTAGTGTTTGCGTAAAGGGTCTATACTTTATTAGAACGCCTTATCACTCGAGTGTCAGCACAAATTGGAATTCACAATTGTTTGCGTGACAAATATCGCGCGACGAATAACACGAAGGTCTTTACATTCCCATTAGTCCATTGCCATTACTTATGCTGAATGCCTGCTTACTGTGAGAGTAAAATGACCGATTTTCTCAAGGCAATTCTACGGGCAAAACCCCGGAATAACATTCTTGAGTCTACCCGTCAATCGGTTGAATGAGTGACTGAATATTGCATGAGCTAGAGAGAGGCCAATGGCCTTTCGATTAATTTGCATTATAGTTTGTGGGAACGTACAGAAAGTGCTCCACCAGAAAGAAAGTCGGACAAACTGTAATATTTTATAATCTTGTGCATACTCTCAGTTTAATCGGAGCACCTGAATTTTAGTTATACTATACTAAATAATACATGTGTTCAATTTGTTCAAATATGGATATATAGATTTGGATATAATTTTGTAACAAACTACAAGTCAAGTTTATGGTGCGAATTAATACTAGTTTATTATCAGCTGCTCTAAACCGAATTCTGTAGATCGAATTAGGCTAGCGGGTTTTACGTCCTGTGTAATTTTTGGATTACTAGTATAATTATTTGATTTGTTTTCACTGTTCTTGTCAGTGCGCAACAAATCAGTCTGACCTATTTTTAATGGTATTATAAGTCTCACAACAACAACGATGAAAAATCTCACCTAATAGAATAGTTTTGAGTTTGCTTTTATCCCTTTAGTGGAGATCAATACATTTTCAAAAGAATCGAGTGTCATCTTTAAAAGCACACATGGGTGACAGATAAATTAATACAGTTAAACCATTTAATGGACATTTAGAATTTTCTAAAACATTTTACTAAAACTTAAAACGCTTACGACAACAAAACAATTATACTATTAGTTCATGTTCTTCCGTTACAAAGTATAAAATACTAAATTCCAAATTTATTTTCACAGGTGGCTCAAATCAAATCAAAATGAAGAATCTTGCCTACCTTTTCTCTGTACTTTTACTTGTTACTCATATCCGAGAATCCAGAAGTTACAGCGCTGGTGCCCCGGATGACCGAGTATGCGAGTCGATGCTGCCTGGTCATGGATCCCCCCCACAAAGCGGAGATTCCCCATATGTTATCAATTTGAGCAATACGGATGTAAAGGGTGGTGACTCTGTCCGTGTAACATTGACCTCAAAAAATGGGGCGACGGATTTCAAGGGATTTTTAACAATTGCACAGAAATCAGATGGGAATCTGAAGAGTACTGGTTCCGGAGTTCCGGCTGGTAATTTCAAGCTTTCAGTAACTGGAGCTGACAGTAATGCCAAGTTTGTCAAATGTGGAGAAGTTGGAGACGGTGCAGTTACACACAGCAGTGGCGACGCGAAGAAATCAGTAACGTTTGATTGGGTTGTTCCAAACGAGGATGGGGATTTCATTATTTTGTAAGTATTTTTTCAATAACTTAGATTCTAGAGTTAGTAAACCTAGATTCTAGAACCTAGAGTAATTTCTAGAAGGAATCAGAGAATTTTACATGACCGTGTTTTATTTGTAGAGCTACAGTTGTAAAGTCCTTTGACACATACTGGGTTAAACAACCATCTGGGGTCATTCGCGTTAAGCGAAACGCTGCGCTTGGAGAAACTAAACGAACCACAACTACACCGAAACCGGAAAAGGTAATTTAATGTTTAATATACATTTTGTGTATGAATAAAATATCCGTACATCTTAAATAATACACTCACTTAATATTTAACTCGTTTCACAGGAATTATCAACTAAAACTTTAGAACGTCTGGCAGATTTTTATACCTCTTGCGGTGAGACAAAGGGCTGTTTCGGAATGCCAGTTGGGTGCATTAGCGAAAAAAATTGTGAGATGTTTACAACATTTCGAGTCGAAGGACCTCGCTATGTTTTCCAAGTGGCTGGAAAACTGCCCAATCCAAATATCGAGAAGGGATATGTTGCAGTTGGACTTTCCAAGGATGATAGAATGGTTCGTTTACTTTTAAAACAATTAGCTAGAACGCAGAAATCATAGACGTTACATTCATACATTGTTTGCATACATTGGAGTAAAACTTTTTGCAAGATGTTTCATAAGAACAATACATTATACTTATGCATATTTTCTGTGCGCGCTGGCCATATAATGCGCTCTTGCGAATGCGCGATTGGGAGCAAGTGGTGTCTATTACATACTCGATTAATCTCAAACATCTGAACTCTACTCTGCCTTACCAGAATGATGACAGCGTTGTTGGATGCTTAAAGGATGGTGATATTGTCAGCCCTTACTCATATTATAATCGTGATCGCAGTGCCGAAGGTTTAGAGGTAAATAAAGAATTGTATATATGCATGTAAACTAAACTTATACTAGTTGACTTATGAAATATTGATAAAATGTACAGAATCCAACAGACGGGATGTATGATAATGAGCGATCTGGAAGTGAAGTAGATGGTATAATATTTTGCGAGTTTAATCGAACTTCTACGTTGGATATAGATGGGTCCTTCTTTGATCTTGTGAATGGCGAATTTTATATTTTGCTAGCAAGAGCTTCTAGTAACGACATTAGTCCAGGTGGTTTTTAAATTACACTTTTGTTGCAATTCTGGAAAATGTTTATCTATACATATGACTCTTAACTCTTAGGAAGACTGAGTTATCACAATGACAGGGTGGCGAGTCCAGAACTTCTCAAGCTGTCATCTACTAGTATAATTGGCGAGGTTAGGAAGTACGATTTGAGAGATTGTTTTGACGGGAAATAATACAATTATTGTAATCATTTAGACCAGAAAGCAAATATTGATTGGGAGGTTCTACAATGATTGTGGAGAAACGAAAGGATGTTTTGGACACCCACGAGGTTGTGTGACGAGCAGGTCGTGTAATCTGTTTACTTCTTTTGACAAAGATTTTAATTTCCAAGTCACTGGGCCACTTGAAAATGCCATTATGGGTCATGTTTCCGTTGGGCTTTCTTTTGATAACTTAATGGTTAGAGTTCTGACTGAATAATATTAAATAATTGTGCTATTTAATTTAAGTCTGCCATTTAAAATCTGCAGGGGACAGATAGTGTCATTGGGTGCGTCCTGGAGAATGGGACTCCTGCAGTAAAGTCATACTATAATGTCCCAGATCCCACTACAATGGGCAACTTGATTATGAAAGTACGTACAAAGGGAGTCGTTTCATTTGAGATAAAAAAGAATATTGTGACTGATTAATTTGTTAATTTAGGATAGTAGTGCTGGGATTGAATCAGTCGGAGAGATGGCTTTCCTTGACGGGGATATATTTTGTGAATTTAAACGCACATCTTCTCTTAGTTCACCTGATGAGATTGAAGCAGAGTTTGATTTAATTAATGATGACTATTTTATAATTATGGCAAAGGCTGCCTTGGTAGAACCTGGTAAGTGGGTTTGATATTGCACCACGTCTGTAAATCAAAGTAACCTGAAACCTTTGATTGATTAGATAAACTTGGCCAGCATTTGGATCCGGATAATGATAAAGCAGTTGCGGCGTATGCTGTGAATTTAAAAAATACAACCAAGTTTGAGGTAGGTCTATAATATCTCTTTGCCCATGCCATGATTGTCATGATTGATAATCAAGGCAATTTTTTATAGTCAGAAGGAGAACTTCTATTACTAAAGTTTTACGCCGATTGTGGAAGAACAAAGGGGTGTTTCGGAGTTCCGGACTCCTGTGTAGACGATAGATCTTGTGAAATGCTACTAACGTTTAATGAGGCATTAGAATTCCAGTTGCATGGAAAATTAGAAGCCGGCGCAACCATGGGCCATGTTTCAGTGGGACTTTCCTTTGACAATGCAATGGTACATAAGCTAAATAAAATACTACTCTACAATTACTGCTCGTAATCTCAACTCAAGTAACAAATATTTTAAAACCAGGGTCAAGACAGTGTAACCGGATGTGTTCTTAGTGAAGGCGATGTAGTACGTGTCAAATCATATTACAACATTCCAGACGACAAACGAAATGAAATAATGAATGTAAGTAAACCGAGTTATACGATAATGTCAGTGACAATTTTTTATGACAATTAACAATTACTTTGACGTTCCAGAATGAAAGTGATGGGTTGGAAGGAGAGTCAATTGGAAAATATTTGGACGGAATGTTATTTTGTGAATTTAAACGAAGTGAACTCTTAGAATCACCAGATGAGCTGAAAGCAACTTTCAATCTGCTCAGTGATGAGTATTACATTTTATTAGCAAGGGCAATGGAAATTACAATTGGTGAAAATGGAAGTAAGCATTGCATACGATTGATGAGTAATATTGTTGAATTGAGTTTTAAAATGTATAAATACTACAAACACTGAATTATTTCAGAGGAGCAATTAGGAAAGCATGCAAATCCAGACGACAGGGCAATTTCGCCGAGAAGTCTTTATTTAAATGAAACTGAAATTATTGAGAAAGGGCCAGACGAGGTAGTTTATCCGGGATATTTACGATTTATAAACTTTACCATTTATGGGGAATACTTTAAATATTTTGGACAATTTTTAGCCCATTGATGAAGACGAGGCCGAGAGACTAAAGAACAGATATTATGATGGATGTGGAGAAACAAAAGGGTGTTTTGGTTTTCCTGATGGCTGTTTGAATAATCGAAATTGTGATATGTTTGTTAGCTACAACGGTGATTTGACATTCCAAATCACCGGTAAACTCCCAAATATGGACCAAGGTCATATTTCCGTTGGACTATCATTTGATGATAAAATGGTCAGGATTTTAATATTATGTTTAAATGTTGAACTTGTTCCTGTACTCCAGCTGATGTTCGGTTTTAAAGTGTTGTATTGTGTTGAATATTGTCCTGTTCTACTCATGTCTTATTTTACTTGTAGGATCAAAATAAAAAGCGATTGTTCTCATGCATTTGTGGGTTTTTGTTTCGTATTTATGGTCAAGCCGTGTTGTGAAATGCTGTCTCATTCAAAAAATCAGTGCGACAACGGGTTCTTGTGCTCATATTTTATATGTCAAAGTTTTCTGCGCGCGATTTCGGGCTCAAGTTGGGATCATTTGTGATTTCGGTCTTTAATTTATATGTGTTGTCAGTATAATTTATTTTGGATTTTCTGAATTTTACAGGGAGATGACAGTGTGACAGGATGTGTTTTAAGTAATTCAGCCGTCCGCCCGCTGTCATTTTACAATTACGTTGACTCACAAACATCTCGTAAAAGTAATGCGGCAACGGTAAGTGACTTTTCTTGTATTGACTTTTACAATAATTGTAAAAGTCATTGGAGAATCTCGTTCTGTGAAAATTAATATTATTTACGAATAAAGAGAATCTCCTAGAGAATTTCTCTTTTTTATATAACCCTTTTTTATTCTCAGAGCAATAGAACCGCCGGTCTGGAAACCATTATTGGTGGAACGGGACAATATTTAGATGGAATAGTGTTTTGCGAATTCGTCAGAAGTCCTATGTTCACATTGAATGAGGGTGGACTTAACATCGAATTTAATCTCCAGAATGATGAGTATTACATTATGTTGGCAAGAGCTGGTTCCGTCTCAGGTAAGCAATCTTTCTCAAAAGTAACATTACATATTTAAAGGGAAATAACCGTAAAAGCTAATTTGTTCTTCCTTGTGTAAAAACACAGTAGATTATAAAATAATCTGTTAGTCTTACGTAAAGTTACCATTCTGTATACCAGCCTGTCTGTAATAACTGTTCCAACTACTTTGTAGTAAAGGTTTTCCATTTAACTTCGCCAAAATATTACTGTCTATTACTTGGTCTGTTTTATCGTATAGAATCGGTGCTTATAGTACAAAAATACACGACATATTTTTCCATATTTTTACTGTGCACTGTGCCGAAAGAATACAATAGAAACTGTAAGCAACTTTTGAATTGAAACGATGGCACTATGTATTTATATTGTTAACAGATTCAGCATTGGGATTCCACAATAACGACAAAATCGTATCAGCTAGTGCAACCTCACTGAGCAATCCCAGTATCTTGGGTGGGAAATCGAATATTTTAGTCCAATTACATGCTGGATTGATGATAATCGCATGGCTCATGTGTGCCTCCACTGGAATGTTTACTGCTCGTTACTACAAACAAACGCACACAGATTTTAACCCTCTTAACAAAGCCTTTTGGTTTGTGGTAAGTAAAACTTTTCTGTTTTCATTAGAAAAATTGTCTCCACACAACAGATGTAATGAAGGTAACGTATCAGCCAAACTAATCTTGTAATGTTGTTCTCTATTTACAGCTTCACATCTTTTGTATGTTCACAACCGTATTTTTGACAATTTCTGGAGGCATCATCATATTTATTGAAGTCGGAGGTTATTCTTCTGGTATTCAAGGAGTTGGAAGTTTACATCCAATTCTGGGGCTTGTACTCGTTGGTTTGGCTTTGATGCAAGTTGTAATAGCATTCTTCCGTCCACATCCGGGTACTGCAAGACGACAACTGTTTAACTGGATTCATTGGACAATTGGAAACTCAGCTCACATTGTTGGAAGTACGGTTCCAATAATAAATAATTAAATGGACAACTTTTTTGCTATACTAATTAAATTTTTATTTGACAGTTGCGTGTATCTTCTTGGCGAAGGATCTATCCAAGTCTGGACTTTCGAGAGAAGATGAGAAAGCATACATTCCCGTGGTCGTTGGATTCGTTGTATTTCACGTCGTCATGCATGTCGTTATGGCAGTAAGTTAAAATTAGGCATGTTAGAGCCTTTCGTCCTTACAAAATGCAAGAAAACTCTTATCCATTTAATTTTACAATTAGATCCACACCTTGTGGGCCGATAAACAGATGGATACTCAAGTTAAGATGCGATCTGTACGTCCTGGCCCAATGAAACCAAGCGGAAAATCGGACGAAGCTCCTGTAAGTATTTGGACAGATTGAGCAGATGGTTATCGTGTTATCACATTGAAAATGCAAGGTTTTGACTAATCATTCACTGAATTTTTATGTTTGCAGGGAACGAGACTTCGAACTGCACTTTTAATTCTGTACCTTGCCGGATGTGCTGGAGTGGCCATAACTCTTATTGTCCTGGTTGTTACTAATCTTAATAAATAAAAAATTCGACGGGTATAGTGCAACAGTGCAAGTACGGCGCTGTACTACGAAGTGATACATGTGATCTTGATGATTTTGCCTTTGTCTGTATCTGTAGTTTTTAATCTGAAGTGTGAAAAAAGTCAATCATTGTCTCCGTAATGATCATTATTTTATATTAGGATTGCACTGTGAATGTGATTTTTTTTTCTATAAATAGGTTACTCTTCATTAACTTTTAATTCGAACTTAAATAGAGATTTGAATGGGTGTACTTTTATGTATAAAACTAAGACATCTGTTTAACAGATAGATGTAAATTGTTGTGAATCCTTACTGTACTAGTATTAAGTATGTATTGAAGCAATGTATCATATTTTAGTTGTAGATGCACAAGAAGGTAGGGAATTTCCGTCCTGCAAATCATATCATTGGACTGTATTTTCTGTAGTCCAGCCAGAAACAAAAGGGATTTGTCGCAATTTACTGTGAAACTAAATACTAAATTACCTCCTAATGTATGAATAAATGGAAACGCTTTTAATTTAACACTGGTTTGTGCCAATGTTTTACGTTTGATTATCTAAATGAATAATCAAACCTCTTCGGGTTTGTACAAATTTGTACTACAGGGTGTTAAATAGATGCATAAACAATTCTTCGCCTAATACATTTGAAATGAATTCCATTATTAAATAATGGGTGGAGGGTTAAAACTTCTTCCCAATCAGACTACAAATAAGGAGCACTTCATTTTCTGCCGATGGAGATTCTATTAGGGGAGACTTCACTGATCCTACTTTCCTGAAATAAAATTTTGGTTTTGAGTTTGGCTTTTCTGGTCAAAGTGAAACAAAGAGACACATAAGATTGAATGGTTCTGAATAAATATTGTGAAATGTATGTTAGATGTGTAGAAAATATATGAAAAGAACGGGCGCAAACGCGGAGACAAAACTCGGGAATTTGATGATAGAGGATCAGAGGATCAAGGGCCGATACGGTGTGGTTGTGCCTGGGCCGAATCGTCACTAAAATCTTGGGGAAATACTCACGGATCGATACATCCCTGACTGTCTCCTGCCATTGCCATGCTCAGAAACTTTCCCCCAAAAACTTTCACTTCTTTGACTCCTTTTTGGATACAGTCGGGGAGAAAACGAGGGGCTTTTCAACCGTCAGACGAATCATGTTAGTAGTTTCTCGTTCAGCTCTGGATGAAATGTTCTCTCTTCCTCGTCTCCTAAAAAATCGGTTAAACAAACTCGTGCATCAATTGTAGACTAACAATAAATAATGAGGGAAAGTAAACGTTCTTCTATGCAAATACACTGAATATCATCCATCACTTCGTCTTCATAGATTCAATGTAGTAACACTATAATAACCATGTTTTCTTGAAGTTATTAGACATGCAACACATACACTGGATGGCTTGTTTACAATTATGACAAACGGTGAAGTTTGAAACACTCATATTTGGAAGGACTGATGATTGTAATTGTAGCTGATCTCGTTTGAGAGTGAGATGTTAAAGTGAAGGTTACCTGGTAAAGCTCGGAAAGTGTTATAAAGTGGAGATAACAATGAGAGAAAAACAGCAGAAGAACCTGAGTTTGATTCTCAGCTTGTTGACTGTTCTGTGGTCTTCAAAATCATGGGATGTTGGAGCCTCCGCAAACATAGTTCTTGACAGTGCGGCTTTCGAGGCTGCTTTTCAAGGTAAGATTAGTTAAGTAATATTAGTCCGCATGTAATATTTGACATTCAAGTTTGTGAGTCCAATTTTTAAAGTACGACAGTTCTTGTCATTAAGGCGTTAAGCGGAGAACTTTTACGTTTGACTTTATAAGGAATGATAACAAATCCAATCCGATCATTGAACCGGCTTGGAAGACCCTTTCAAATGTAAAATCGAAGTTTCCACTACGTATACATATTTCCGACCATACGTCTAGATGTTGCTTTTATATTTTAGTTCACAGTGTGGACTTTGTAACCGGTATTACGATTAGCGACACGTTGAAAAAAATAAGCACGCAGAAAGTGTTGATCACTGCTTGAAGGTAATCTACAATGTATCAGATGATCAAAATCAATCTTGATCAAATTGAAAATGATAATTCTTGAGCAACTGCTAACGATCACTTACGATAATATACATTTCTCGTAAACGTGCAGAAGGTAGTCCGTCCTAAAGTGGAAGCCTTTTGGAAACGGAGCAGAATGAAATATAAGTCCGTATGTATCGATTTCCATGTTTTCAGTGGAATTTATTAACTGAAAAATTTCTGAGCGAGTACAACTAAATTTTATTACACACTGAATCCTTTAACTCCTTGTCTATCCTTCACTTCTATCTGCATCTGTTCACTTTCAAAAATGTTAAATACGTCAAATGTTGACTGGAAAATGAGAACTCGGGTAATGCTTAATTAAATCAAAGGAATTCAATGGCTAGTATGTAAATTCGGGTTGAATTATAATACAATGAAACCTCTCCATTGGAAAACCGCCATATCCTCTCGGTCATCGAACCGCTTTTGAGGGAATTAATTGGTAAGTAGGAATTACAATGATAATCGTTCTTTACGATTAACCGAATGGAACAGTTTGTCATTTATATTTTTCTCCGGGTCGTTTTATCGCTGAGGTTTCGCCTTGTAATCAATTCGGCGACCATAGATTTACAAGTACTCTCAGACCATATTAAAAAACCCTACACTTTGACAAATTATGTTTCATCGTTTGAGCTTTATAAAATATATCTCTGCAGTAGAGATAACCAGGCGTATGTATCATAAAATCTACTTCCTTTCTCCGTGCCTTTCACTTGAGCGTTGAGCCTAGTTTGTACTCCATAGGCAAATGAACACTACTCGACTTCGACTATTAGAGTGTTGGTTCGAAAGGGTTTTATTTGATTAATCGATATGACGGCATTGCACAGAAAGTTTGGCTATCAGCTGGTGCTGGTGGAAGAGCATGAAATTATTGTAACGTGTGGACACGGCTGGACGCGTTCAATCCTTTGTACTATGTATGTAATTAAACCTTAGTCATGTACACATAAAATGAATAATATTTTCAATTATATTCCACTTACTTGTAGGAAAACGTCAAACCCATGCATATGTAGAGTGACCTATATGAATTGAACAATATCCTTATGCCAACATAAACTCCCGCTTACACGAAAAGCATCTCGACATGGTTAAATATTACACAACCAAATTGCAATTAATTGGAAAAAGAAAACACATTTAATCGTGCTAAAATAAATATTGCTTAAAATTACACGGTTTAGTCTTATCAATCAATAGTTTGACTTCTTAGCTCCGTATTTCAAGATTAGGAAAATATTTTGATGAATAAGATATAAGAAAAGTATGAAAGTTTTTTTCTTTACAGTTGATCGTATCTATTTGACTCTTTAGTGATAGAAAAAAAACTTTTTTGTTTTTGTAACTCTTTTCGAAATTACTGTTGACCCGAGCGGCAGAATTCCCGACACAGCGAAGGGGAAACGGGAAAGAACATCTTCTATCCCCATGTTCCAAAGGACTTGGAATGAACGTTTTTCAGTTCATCCATGGGACTGGTTGTGTCTATGGAGTATGAGTAAGGTATTTCAGGTGTACACTACATTTGACAAACTTTCATTCATACTTTTACTTTCGCTCACGGGTTCCAATCTGAAAATCTAAAATTCAAACCATTTGATAGAAACTCGGGAGTAAGAATGTGCCTAGAAAAGAGTTATGTGAAATTCAAAAATAACTTGGAAAAAATAATAGTGGGATGAAGTAACTCCGAAGTGCGATGAATTCGATTTAAATCCAAGAGAATGGTACTGAAAGTGTGTGTTTGGATGCTGAAAATGAGGGGGGAAAGGTATCTTATTTCAAAGGGTGTTTTCAAGGGAAAGGTTTCCAAACACCGTCGGTCGTGGCTGGATTGGGATTTCAAATTGATTTATGTTTGAGACTCAGGAGTCGTACAAGGCTAACTGTAGTGTGTGTTTTCCCTAGTACTACTGGGGAGGATGATCTAGTGAAATGTGTTTCGAATGGTGGCATTAAATTGATCTTGAAGTAACTCGAGGAGAGTGGAGTCTACAAGTTTACAAGTGTAGATAATGGGGTCGCGCGTCTCTAGGAATCTAATCTATAAACAAGTATGTCCCAAGGAGTGCAACGCCATTCTTGACTCGTCTTGACTTTCTCCTGTTTCTTTGAAATAAATTCATTCTCCTCCTCGGATCAAGGAAGAAGGAGAAGATTTTCGACTAAGAAACCTAAAAGACTCTAATGCATTGTTTGCCTTCAGGCTCATTTCAACATTCTTCCCGAAACTACTCAGTCAGAGCTAGGTTGCAAGACTAGAAAACATTTCTGATTTGACATGAACCCCATGATAACTTGGCGTTTATAAGTATGTTCTACTTCATCCTGTAGTCAGTGTGTTATCTCGTGTCGTAGGATATCGGGCCTTGCCAATTCGTTATGGTAAGCACTTGATTTCTCGGAGAGGAGGTCCTCCACGAACACGACTAGTCAACTAAGAAATATAGAGTCGTCTCTGATATTCTTGGCTGTGATAAATTCTCATTTAATGTGGGTTATGCATTAACTTGTTTATACCTTTTCATGCCTCCTGAATTGTGTAGGCGGTCACACGAGTAGGACGAAGTATCACTGTAGTTTGGGTTTCCCCTTACAATGAAAATATGTTTAGACACCTACACACTGCATACCTGGACTTTCAGAATCAGAATTTTGTCGTAGGAGTATTCGTCCATGTGGACTGCTAGACGTGTTCAAGAAACTAGTGTTCTATAAACCTCCTCACCATGGAATCGCAGCCAATCACACTACTGTAATTTTATCGTGGGAGTCATCGGACTTAAATTTGTAATAGATCGCAATATGGAATGTACGTTAATGCACCACACTCGGTACATTGCCATTTATTATCAGGTCATGAATATAAACACAAACTGCAACCGTGATGAATGTTGAGCAATTTGAGATTGTGGAAAGATCTGCGGGTTATTGGACAGAATCTGCTACAAATATTCAGGGATTGCAATCCGAATCCGCATTTGAAAATAATAATTTACAATTAAGTTTAATTGAATACACTTATCTTTCTGATTGGGTTATTTGGTGCCGGCATTTGCATACCCGACTCGTTCGATTACTATAACTGCAACCGTTGTAATTCAGCGACAGAAAAGTGAATTTGTTTCTAAGAGACGTATGAGAGGAATAATTCAATTTCTGGATTCTTGTGTGAGAGTAACTACCGAGCGTATGGGTAAAGGAAATCGAACTGTCATCCAGGACGGAACTCAACTCCCTCCAGTCCTAGTGAAGTAGTACACGCTAGCTAACGCTGACGAAAGCTGAAATCTCATGTCTGTAAAGGAAAGTATTACAAACATTTGATTTGATTTCATGCATTACGCATACCAATTTGCTGAGGTTTTGTCGACTCATTCAATGAGAAAGTGCGCCTGAAGCTGATCAAATGGCTCAGTGGCTGACGACGATGACGGTTAGGAATAGTGAATAGTAAAATCCTTTACTTTGAGAGGTAAGAGTGAACAAGGGCGAAGGAGGAGGACCGACCGGCTCAATTTGCCCGATAGCCCTATTTCCATTCCGTTTCATTCCAAAAGGAAACGCATAAGTGCCGGTCGTAAATTCGCTTAAAAGTGTAGAATTGAGCCCTTTCACCAAAAATCCTAACAGAAGGAAACTTCTCTACATAACTAGAATAGGTGGACTCATGGGTCGGTCTCAGAATATATATGGTCCTACCAGTCACAATTTTAATGCCGAAAACTTGTTACATTACTCTCACGATCAGTTCCAGACACAGCATAGGACTGTATAGGAAGAGAAAGGACTTACACACACACACACACAACGTATAGTAGCGTGAAAGAGAAAGTAAAAGAAAATTCAGGTCTAAGGTATTTTACGGTCCGGTGCTTTGCAAGTTACATATTGCATTGTCATCCAGTACTAGTACTACGTTCCTCTTGGCTTTTTGTAAGAGGAAAAAGAACTACCCGACCTTTTGTCTTGTATCTGAAATCAGGTTCAAAACAAAGGACGACAGGGTATTTCTTTTCTTGTATGCGTCGGAGCAACGTGATCCCTACCCCTGATGCTATTATTTCAATCTGACGAGAGGAAGAAAAAAAAAGTCAAGTAAAATGTAGGAATTTAAAGTCACAACCGAGCGAGATACGGTTGAAAAAACATATGCTCACAGAATACTGATGCCCTAAGATTTTGTGGAACCGAGTCAAGTGTTTGGCTTGTGTTCATAGTGTGAGTATAACGTTAGGCCCGACACGACAAGACCGCGGACGTAAGAAGGTTTATATTTTAATGAATAGACCAAACGGGTACGGGCTTTGGCTCTCTACTTGCAATTCTAAAGACGGCAAAACCAACCAGGCAGTGCCCCAATGTCAAATTCTTAAACAGAAGGTCGTAAAATACTAATTTACTTTTAGTTTCTTCCCCATACATCCTCCTACCGTCCAGATGTTGCTACCCGAACTCACAGGAAAATTAAAAGAAGAGAGTCACGCTGCAGTTAAGTACGTATTATTCGCAAACGAGAATGAGTGCGTTGTGTGCACTGATTTGGCTGAAACTACCAAACGCGACTTAAACTCTGAACCCGAGGGGTACAAAATAAATTGCGAGTATAATCTTTAGTCTTGATATAATAGATAGTCTGAAACAAAATGCCGAGCGTTTGGAATTGCTTCACTATGTTTCGACTGATTAGAAAGTACGCACAACTTTACGGAAACTAGTTTTTTCCAGTCAGGCTAAAACGTCCAAATGTCACATGTAAGGAATATACGTATTAAGGCTTATTTTGCAATATAAAATTATTTACTGATGTCTTGATTCCAGCTGTTAAGTAGCATCTTGGATGCTTCAGTAGTAGAGTATGCGAGAATGGCAGGGATATTAAACTCCAAAAATTTCTTTCCGTGAACCAAATTTTTCTCCCAGCAAATCCTTCATTCTTTCGTTTGAGTATGTAGGTGAAATATGTTCAAGTTTATAATATTAAAATGCGTTTTATACTTTTAATTTTTTCCGTCATCGAGATTGGCACCAACCAAGTCGCCGTGTTAGGCCAAGAAAATAATAAATTCGTAAAATATTCTCCAGATGATAGGAAATAATTTCTCGCAGATATTACTCGGTTACCGGTGTTAAAATTTTGGACAATGAAAACTGAAGACACTGCCGAGTTTCTTTGGGGCGAGTGGGGAGAACTATAGAGGATTTATTTGAAAGTGTACCTTTTGGTGACAGATAAATGCCATTCTCGGACTCAGCTAAGCCTGGGAAATCCACCAAGTTGAATACTCTATTAAATCCCAAACTTCTCACATACATACATATCAGGAGGATGGGAGACTCAGCCATAATACCACCAAATACCAAATACCAAGGGGGAAACCTCACAATCCAGTTCACATTAGACCCAAGTTTTGTGTAGATTCAAAATCCCTTGGTGGCCAGGGCAAGCCAGGCCATACCTTCCTTACCATATAGTGAGACCGAGACCAATCGAGCGAACTTCTCTCTCTCTCACCAGGCGAGACCAGGGCAGAGAGTGAAAGCAAAGTAAAGTTTATTCACGGGAGCAGGTGAAAGGGAAAAAGTAAGTAAGGATCGTGAAGGTAAATGTGGGAAGGATAAGCCAAGGGATCCAGTCCAATCCAATGCAATGCCTTAAGTAAGAAGACTAACAGAGAAAGGCACAAAATACAGGGTAGTCCAGACAATGTGGCATAGTTCTGAGATTTCCTACCTCAAAATTATCTGAACATACGGCGAATGTCGAAGTGGATTGTGGTAGTTAACCCACAAATGAACGGAATTGCAGTGTGTGTGTCACATATGGAGATATGGGATAACTCAGTAACATTCTGCTTGGATGTACCTTGAGAAAATGGATCATGGGTTTGAAAACCATGATTGCTCCAAACCGGTTCGCCTTCTCTGGGCAACCCTGCAAAAGGAACAAAATACTTACATGGGGAAAGGCACAAAATACTTGCACAGCTGACATTGCATTGCATGGGAAGGAAAGGAAAGGCATGGGCATACTTATTACATACACCCTGGGGTAAGTACGTACATAAGTAAGTAAAGGAGGAACGTAAGAAGAAGGGGAATTTCTTTATCGATTCTCATCGATTTCTCTCCTTTCCCTCTCACATACATTACAACATAGACTTTCCACCAACCGTACCAGCATTTACAGCAAAACACCCACGCGGAATAGACTTGGTGAGTTGGAGAAAAGAAAAGTAAACATTTGGTTGGGACGACTCCGACAAACTGAATGTTAATGTCGGGTATCAACACTCAGGGAAACTTGGATTTCTTGCCGTACATCGTTGCAGTCTGGATTTATTTTTAAAAAAGGCCTGCAGATTTACTTTGGACTGACGCTCCAGTACAAATCTGTTTTTCACAGAAATTTTTATAGTATGCACTAGTTTTAGCTGCTTAAGGCCAGTTGTTTGCCATTCAGAAAGACTTTTTATTGAAAATATTCTTAGCATTCCTTTAGAACTTGACTAGAGATATTTATTTGCGTCAGGTGTTTAATCACACATAAAATGAAAGAGGGCGAAATATTGACTTGTTGGCATTATGAAGATAAAATTTGTGGAAGGTAAATAATGGTAAGGTATGGTAAATTAAAATCGGTGAACTCAACCAACAATCACAATAGACCTCTGTAAAAATGGACTACGTGAGCTCAAGAGTTCTACCGCAAAAATGAGATTACGTACCGTCTGCCAAAAAAAACATGGCCTGGAATTGTTTTGTTGGAGACTTCCGGCCCAAAGGGACAATATCATATAAAGTTATAGTCTGGAGCGGACGAGATCTTCTTGTACGAGAAAGTGAACAAAGAACGACAGAGGGAAAGGACAGAAGACCAGTCAAACATGTGGGAAAAGAGAAGTTAGTCACGCAGATCGACACAGCTCACACATTATGAGAACTGGTACGCAGTGGAAGTTGTACAAAGGAATTCAAAAATGTGACTTTCCAATTTCAATGATTGTCAAAAATCTGAATGCATTACACTGCACTGCAACTTATCTTTATCTTGGGGACCGAGTGACAAAACTGTGGTCATTTGGTACAGGCCATCCGCATCCGGAGTTTATAGAAAATATTAGACGGCTTAATAGGGTAGGAATGAACTGAATTGATCGCCCCTCCAAGGGCAAAAGCTTTAATTGATATTACAAATTAGAAATCGATTAAATTTTCAATTTAGAAAATGATCTTGTCTTGTCCTCGTCGGTTATTTTCAATCAATTTCATTAAATCCTAACCCCTTGGCCGCATTCAATATGAACACTGGGAGGCTTTTATTCCACCGCCGCGTTATTTTTTAAGGACAGGTTTGATGGGACCCACCGTATC
>JAQGCB010000095.1:0-33156 GCA_034698835.1 Protaphorura tricampata
CATTGAAAAATTATGTATGCAATTTTATAGTACCAAAATTATTGGAAAATTGCATAACGCGGCGCCCTAAAGACCTGTTCCGGTTCCGGGGCGACACGGAGTGTCCCTGCATGGCCCTTCCGGCAGAGGTCAAGGTCAGTGGTGACCGGTTGACCTATTCGTAAAAATAAACAGTCGCGACTGGGCGAAAGCCCGTGGAAATAGTTTGTATGTGTGTAGAATGTGGTTAGGTGGGAGTGGTATAGTAGTGAAGCGGGGCTGCGGGTGGTAGAGTGGTGAAGTGGCTTTGGTAGAGTGGTGAAGTGGGGGTTTTATAGTAGTGAAGTGGGAGTGGGAGGGAGTGGCAAAGAGAGTGGAAGGGAGTGGTAATGTGCTGTGAGTAAGTGTGTAAATTGGAGTGCTAGACAGTGGTAAAGTGGGAATTTTATAAAGTGGTAAAGTTAGGGGATGGAATTTTCCTGGTCCTCCTACAGGGAACCCAACCACAACCACGTTAGGAGGCGATTCTCTTGGAAGCGGTGCTATTATAGATGCAGTGAAGTCGGAAATGGAGGCGATATCTCTGTATGAATTTCTTTAACATTATGAGGCTCATCTGTTTGGAGGCGATATCTCTATGTTGTATTTCTTTAACATTACGAGGCACATCTGTTGTAGGCGATAATATATTTCTTTAACATTATGAGGCCCATCCGTTGGAGGAGATATCTCTTTAACGTTAAGAGGCGATATGTCTCGGAAGCGCTGCCGTATGTATGCATCGAAGTCCGAAATGGAGGCGGTATCTCTTTAATGTATTTCTTTAACATTATAAGGCCCATCTGTTGGAGGCGATATCTCTTTAACGTTACGTATCTAAATACGTATTATAGTCACCGTTCAACTTTCCATGGGTGCTCATACCCGTTCCATATCTGGACTGCTTTTAAAAAGCTAAACATTTTCAAATCCGCTTTAACAGTACTGCAATAGAAAGTGTTTTACTATTTTCTTAGTCCGCAGCCCGTTCAAATAGTCACAGTCAGACAGTGTAGGAATTGGTTGGGGAAGATAACTGGTGCTTAGTATTTGTGATTAAATAGGGAATGTGGGAAGCACGAGGGATCCGGACAGACAGACAGACTGACGGACATGAGGATTTTATTAGCCCTTTACAGGATTAGCGTCCACGGGCTAATAAAGACGACAAATCTTCTGATACTAGTAGGGTATGATAAACGTGACAAAGATTATCCAGAGCATATGTGATACATCCGACCAAGGTCAGGACATCAGGAAAGGAAAGGTTCAAAAATTAACTGTTTCTTCATATGAGTTCCTAAAGAAAGGTCAACCTGTGACGACTGAACTCGACCTTGGCTGGAAGGCGAAGGGTTCACAGTTGGCAGTGACAAGTTGGATCACCAGGTAATGCCCAAGGTTCTGAGTGAATATTTTTGCCCCAGTCATCGTCCGAATCCGTGGGACGCCTAACAGAGTATTCATTTAATATTTTGCCCTCAACATGTACGCGCACCCCTGTGCGTGCAGGCCTTGGTAAATATTCATCTTTACATCTTTACGTTTATAGCTGATTGACATTGAAACTCATTAGTGATTAGTGAACTCTTAACGTTTAATGACTGAAAAAACAAATGTAAACAGGTAAAGTGTCATCTTCTACTGTAATCTGAAGCCATCACTTTTAATTTTGTATGTACTACAATCGGATCGGTGACCGCTTGTCAATTACGTACGCTTGCAATTAATGTTCTAACAGAAACGCGCAATCAGAGATACAAGTCCACAAGAGTACACTTGACTTTACAGCTTTATTTTCACAATGTTATATCATCACTTATTATTATTTTAACGAAATCCCCTAATATAATTTATTGGTGTAAACGGTAAAGGTCAAATCGCTTGGGGGAAATAAATTCATTCATTCATCCAATTTAATTGGGCAAACGCTCGTTGAAATATTTTCGTAGTATTTCAATGGCTTCTTTTACACGCGTCCTGATCAATTTATCGGTGAAATTCCCTCTTCCTCCGGAAAAACCATGATCCATATCGTCAAATCTGCGATGTCCAATCTTGTCCTTTCCAAATTTTGTCACCATGTTTTCATAGAATGGAATCTGCAAAGGCAATTCGTTTTTTAGTCAATAGTCAATAAGTTTTAGCTTGAAACGACCAACATCGGTCCAGTGTTGGAACAATGCACAATTCCAGAGAATGCCGTAATAATTATTACCAAGTTAGGTTCGTTTCTAGACGGCATGAGAAACATGGGTGCCTTTAAAGCTTCGGAGTGATTTGTTTCAATGCGTGCTGGATGAAGAACAGCTCCGGCCTTAATGTCATCAAACTCTGAACAAACTTCCACAGCCACAAGTCCACCCCAACAAAATCCAAAAATCGCCATCTGTTTCACCCCTTCGGCCTTATAACGAGGAATCAAATCTTTCAGAATAGTTTTCGAGTTGTCCAAAGTTTCTCTATCAAAAGGGGTTTGGCTGAAAATAAAACAAAGCAAAGTTGAATCTCAACGAATTTGTGAGGATATCGGTTACGGGCAGCGACAACGACAACACAACTTACTTTTTCCCAAGGAAATCAGGCATAGCGATTCGGAACCCTGCTTGAGCCACCTTGTCAGCAACTTGCTTGCAATTATTGTTACCGTTACCACCAAAACCAAAAAAGTCGTAGACAACAAAGATGAGGCGAGTTGGAGTCTTATCTTTGGATTCATAGACCTTCAACCCATTCACATCAACCGTGACACCTTTAGGGTTGTAATTTTCTTTGAGTATCAGACAGCTCTGACACTCTGAGAGTCCCACGAAGCATGCAACAAGGAGGGCGAAAAAGACAAATTTATTTTTTACTTTAGCCATCTTTATATTTAGTTGAATATACACCGCGTATCGCGTATGTCAAGAAATTAAAAAACAGTAATACGAGCTCGCAATTTTGTATTCAAAATTAAAATGCTTCTGTTGAAGAAAATATAGTCAACTAGATAATTCCTCAGGCGACCAAATAGAAATGAAGTGAGCTGAACAGTACAGCCATTTTGTGCATAAATTCATTGTACTTTTGTAACTGCAGCAGGTTGCGAAAGTTGCGATTTCAAACTATGCTTGCCCATTTTGAAACTTTTGTTCTCAGGCTATCTCAGGCATAATGATTTGCATGTTTGTGTCGAAGTGGACACTGTGGTCGAATTAGCCTGGAGTAGTGGAGTCATATCGTTCATATCAGTTGAGCCAATGCAATGGCCAAGAACTTGCTGCTGATAAATTTCAAAGGATACTGCACAAAGGGCACGGCAAAAATACCTTTTCCACTTTGTATTTTTGGTACCGAAGATATAAAATAGCTCCGTGCGTTTCGGCGCTAGAAAGGCACACGGGTGCCTATATGGCAGGGATATATCGACCCCAGGGGATGAATGTACCCGTCGCCCGTATCAAACTTAATTTCCGTCATCGGAATAATATTTTGATTCGTACCTTTCTTCGGCAACTTGATGAGAATTAACAGTATTAAACTTAAAAAGAAACCAATTAATGAATATCATTTTCTGAATCGAAAGAGTAAACGTAATTGTCTCACCTTGTTTAGTGATCAGAAGCGATCACTTTTAATTTGGATCGTGTATCCACTTCATTTATAAAACCGAATTTAGTTTTTAGGAATTTTTATTAGTTTTATCTTCCTCCTGCCATGGCCATGGCCAGACGATTTCTTTGTCTATATTTTCATCGTTTTTCGGAATAAAAATGTGTTTTTCTTTAAACGAGAGCGTGCGATTTAGACATATACTTTGATTTTTCCTTCAGAAAAACTTTATAACGATAAGCGGCAAATAATTCCGAATTTAATAGTTAGTGACGTTCTAAAAATAATAAACAATTACCGTACATCTTTTAGTATTACAGCTTTGCAGCCAGCCCAGCTGCTGATGTTCAAATCTTTCAAGAAATAAGCTACCATAAAGGGTTTTACTAATCATAAGTTGTTTGAAATGAAAAGGGAAAGTTGTACGGTAAATACTCATAGGAATTATGATGACTTGTTTCGTACGGAGATCACCTTTAAACTTCCTGGACAAATCGCATCTTACGATTACTAGCGTAGCATCGCGTACCGGATTAACATTAGATTTATATGAATATGAAATTGAAATGAATGGATTGAAGTTGATGGGATATGAATTCCAAATTAAAGTTGTGATGTTACTCACTGGCAACTACAAGGGACAAAATTCGTATGTAAATCTGGTATTAAAATCTGCTTGATTTCTAAATCAGTACAATCTTGATTGCGAATATAAAAATTTCGTTTAATGGTTAATCATATTATATTTCGGATTAGGTTATTTGAATAAACATTCGTTTTTCTGTGTATTGATTTGTTTGCCCTGCGAAGTATTCACGAAACTATTGTGATATTAATTTGTAGTTATGATCATTTAAAAATAATTCAAAATAATCTGCTCGACTATAATGGAAATGTATATTTACAAAAAATCTCACTGTTCTCTTTGTCTCTAGTACTCTCAATATTTTTATCAGCTTACAGTTGTGCACAATATGTCACTGTAACGTGAAATAATGGTAATCCTAAATTCTATCTCAGCAGAACTACTTTCATATTCCATGTTAGAAATTGACTTTCTGAATTCTGAACCAACTGACAGTTACATCCGAATAGTACTCCTTGCCAGCCATAAAACGTAAGGTAAATGTAATAATAAGTTTGACTGTTTAAGAAAATTTAAAATACAGTAGTAAAAAATTCTACACAGCACTGACTGATGTTAGAGTGCTGACAGTAGTGGTGAGGTTTGTGTCTATTCTATACATGAATATCATTCGTATTTTTGACCTTGACCTTTTGATTAAAGTTTAAATGATGATGATATAGAAATGCTAGACCGCTTCTGTTCTCCGTACGTTAATGTTGCACTGCTTACTTGCATTAGATTGGAACATGTATCGCTATTCTACTCATAGTCAACTACTACGACTCGACTCATAGCTGACAATTAATAAAAGGAAAATTGTTTACTAGTTCAGTCCCAGGGTCGAACAAGTCAAGAAGTTGATTTATAAAATTAGCATAGGAATATACTGGGCTGAGTTTTATAGCATACAAAAATTACTTGACATTTTTCTTTATTGGATCGCATTTTTGCATTATTGGTTGTCTATCTCACAATCAGAGTAATCTGGTTTGGGTAACATTTCTTTTTCAATGCGTGTATACAGTAGTTTTCGATAATTCCTTGTGATATAAAATGTGAGACATTTTCTAACTAGAAAAATTAGGATCTCGTAGATTGAATTAAAAAACATCTACGGATTGTTGGACCGGCTCATCAGAAAACTTCTGAACCAGGTAATATGCATGCTTTGACTCAGAATTACACATTTTGAGGATTCAAACTCTTGATTGAGTTGGACAAATTACCATATAAAATTTCGACTAATTTTACCCAGCCACCAAGTAAAAACTTTGGATTGACTTGACTTCCTAGCTTATCAATCATAAATTGACATGGAGGAAGGTTCATCTTTCCAAGTACTTCATCGTCTACCTGGTGAGTTTTTAAACCACTTAATTGCATATACTTACTATTACTACCTTTGTGTAATGTCTGGTATTCCCCCTCCTCATTCTGCTGGGCCAGCATCGTATTTGACTAATTTGTGTTGCATACATTGGGAGCATTTCAGATTTTAGAATTGAGGTAATAAGTCGGTGTTGTCACTAGTAGTTGTCAGTTATAAAGGATGCGTAATATGATGCAAGTGCAACTGTACAACTCTGACGACTATAATCTTTTAAGCCCAAAGAGACTTCCGTTAAACAATTTATTTGGTAGTTGATAGCTGAATTAGAAATGGACTGGACCAGAATAGAAGAATGTCATTATAAACAACTTTTAGCTACTTGAACCATTTGCATTTACCTCTTGCTAGGAGGTAATAGTTGGGTTAGGTGTAAAATTAACTATAAAAGTTTAGGATCATCCAACATACATAAATGGGCCGTTACTTTGTCATTTAATATTCGAAGCTCCCAGTACTCAGTTTCTTATGTGTAATCGAATTTTATTTTTTAAATAACGGTTTTTGAAATTTATTGCCATTTAGATAACTTTAAACACAAATGACAGCCCACGAATATAAAATTTAGCATCATGTATTTAATTATAAACTAGCTTTTTCCACAAAGGATAAGTGTAAAATCAAGAAATATTACAAATGACCTAGTCAACCTAATTTTCTGTGCATCATTTTAGTTGTTTTCTTGGATTAATATTTGTTCCGGGTCAAATGTTTCAATGAATCGACATGAAGTTTGGACTTTGGATACTAACTTTTGTCACAGGTCGCATCGCAATTTTCGCAATAGGACAAATTGGTAATTCCAGAAGGTTTTGTCGGTTCATTAAGAAATCGCATACTTTACAAACTTTGAAGGAATCATTCCTATAGATATTTTGTATGAAAATATTTTGAAACGTTTCACTTTTTAATAAGACAATGTCCATGGCACACTAGAAGTATGAAAAATAGCAACCAACATGTAAATATTATATCAAAACACATAATTCACACATTAAGGGAAAATAAATAACCTTGCAAAAGTATTACATAATAATTTCAAGGAAGTAACGTTGAAAAAACTGTCCGTGAGAAATATTACAACTTCAGGTTGTACTAAAAGACGGAAAATGCTACGGTTGAAGGAATCCGCAATGCAATGCAATGTATGTGAATTTGCAACTCTTCCGTTTATTAAAAAATTGAACGAAACACCTTTTTACGTAGCGTGTTTAAGTGTTTACGGGTTTTTATGTGTGCTCAACTCAGTTAAATACTATTTTTTTTGTAGCTAGCTATTACGTTATGGTCCATTATAAAGGTAAACTTAAGTTCCCAACCCTTTCAATGTTGAAAGGGTTATCAGAAAGGGTGGTGGGATTGAGATTGGGTGCTTTTTCTGCTTTATTCTTATAACGCAACGTAATAAACGTGAGAGAGGCAAGAGTTCAAAAGAGTTTTACAGAATTGAATTGATTTGACGGGGATTGTAGGAAGAAACCGGTTTTTTTAGTGGGTTTTCTTGGTGAAGAATATTGAAGATTGCCTTGAGAGCTAAGCAAATGTCATTCCTCTCAAATAAATTTTGTCTTCCATGCACGTTCTGCCCAGCACCGCGACGAAGTCAACTAAAAACCTGGAATAATAGACAGACATAATCATTCAATCCAGCAGTTTGCTTAGATATTCTGGAGCTCAGAAATTACAAAGAATTATTATGTGTCCAACCAAAAAATCATTTTTGAACTCAATAGGATCTGGTGTGAGTAGTCTCCGAGATTTAAGTTGGGAAACTGCAGCTTTTGAACAACAGGTCCGGGATACATTTGTTCATTTTGGTGAGTGCAAATACATTTTATTCAAATTAAATGTTTACCACTTTGTTACGACGTACAAAAATGCTTAAATAGTGCATAGTGAATTCACAATAATTTTAGTTGATATTTCTCGATCTGTCAGCCAAGAATTGTTTCTTTACCGGCAGTCATTCATAATATAGATGTAGACCACGCCTACTAAAGCAACCAAGTGGGCAAATAAATTATACCAACCAATTCTGCGAAGAAAATTTTTGTTAGCCGCTAGAAAAACTAAAACATTCCGAATTGATCCTTCCAAGCACTTTTCTGAATATCTACAGAAGTGTCAAATCTCAAACGTATCGCTGCTAATGAGTAATCTGTCGACTAATTCTTCCTAGTTCAAGAAAGTTTAAGTAATTCAGGGCGATTTTAGATTACACAACTTTCTTGTGATATTGTAACTACAAGAAAGTAATTTTTTCTTATGGCCTCACTCCTGGATTGTATTTAAATCTAAATTGACACAAGATCCATGATTATGCAGCAATTACTCGTTGAGTACCCCAAAGCAGGGTAATCAATTATTTTAACGCATCGATTCACAAATGCAGATCAATACAGGATTTTCGCAATAAAAAGCCTAGGATTTTTGATAATGTAGTGAAATTGATAAAAGCGGAAATTACGGATACAGTCTTAGTTATAATTTCTTGACATTTAATTATTTTCAGGGAACAGAATGACGAGTCTTGTTGGGCCAACTCATCCGATCAAGGAATATGCTCGAGAAAAACCAATCACTGCTTTGTTCATTGGATTTTTTGTATTTGCTTGCTTGTTCCCGATCGTTTCCTTCATAACATTCGCACTCGTTACAATTGGAATCGGTTTGGCTGGTTTTCTATTTATTGAAGGTAAAATATTCGTTAACTCTAGCCGATTATTTGATTTGACCACAATGATCCTGATCAAAAAATCAAAATCAAATCTGTATGATCCGATTACATAATTAACGAGAAGAAAGTAAGAACTTCTCTAATTATTTTTGGTAATATTTCAGGTACGCTTCTGTCCGTCGCTCTGTTCATCCTTGGTTCATGCTTGCTCACAATTACATTCTTTGCCGTTGCAATCGGAGGAACCATTTTTTCCGTTTACTTTGTAATGAAAACTATACGCAATCGAATCGGTGACGTTCTCGCCAAAATATTCCCTCCAGCCCCAATTCCAATTGAAAATGGAAAAGTTGTTGTGGATGATGAGAGTTTATCTTCCGATAATGAGAGCCTTGCCCACACCGATTAGTGGTTAAAATCTCTTTTTGTATTATTAATTTTTGTTGAATCTATTTGTTGTTAAGTAAATGAATGCAGTTCTAAGTTCGATTGAATCTATAAATTTTGGTCGTGGGTGGTATGTGTGTGTTTCATTCATTTCATGCCATTGGCTTTCTAAGAGTCACCGTAGTGTTGATTTAACAAACGAAAATGTATTGTGATGTATTCAAATATTACTGAAAAAAAATTAACCAAAGACACAGATTTCAGATTTGTGGAAAAGTACTACCTGTAAAATCATCGTTCATGTGAATTACTCAACAAGAACAACTAAAAGGACTGGAAGTCCTGGTTTGGACTAATCGATTCGCCGCATTTGGTATTCAGAAGCCATGAATCTTATATTTATTTTTTGTTCACTAAATAATTTGAAATGACAGTTTTGGTTTGTTCGAAATTCCCTACAATTGCCAAGGGTGAACATTTAAACACTTTGATTCCTTGTATCCGTATTGAGTATTGAGTGATCAAGACCGTGTGTCCCTTCTGGTACACTTTAAAAAACACCAATCACCTGCTGCAACTCCGGATGCATAAATCCTACACATTTTAGATTGCTCGTCAGTGTGATCAGATTTTCTGAGTTCAGAGCGTCGGTTCGTTGGATGATAACGCATGGCGTGTTAAATTAAGGTATTGCAATGTCAGATAATCAGAGAATTCAAAAATGAATTTAATTATTTCAATTATTATAAGGCAGTCGGAATTTTGTCAACGTTTTTCTGAAATGTCATTCAGCCGAATTTACACAACAATCATTTGAAAATTTTTATAAATGATTTCCATTGTATACAATTATATAAAACTCGAATTCTCTAAACAGGCATACACTTTTCATCTATAGTTTAAATTATTACTTTACTAGTATTAGCTGACCAACTATAATTTAAAACTTAGACATTAATCAATGTACGGCTCCCCCTAATTACTCAAAGAATTTATATATATTTTACATCGTACTTAAATGTACACGAGCGCTTTACTTCAAAGGATTTAATTCTATCGATACAGTGTTTCAGTAAACTGTTCTTTTAAAATTCAAACCAACGTACATATATTAGTATTCTCCCTTAATTAAAACTTCCACGTCAGATTCCCGTTCAACGTTCCAACTTCCAATCAACTTTGATTTCTTATTTCTTCAGAACTGAATTATGTTTTGGATTTATAGCTTCAGGTGGTGGGCCGCGACACTCGAAATACTTATCCGTGCAGGCCAAGAGGGCTTGACACATTTCTACATAGGATGACCCCGAGTTCATGGCAATTTCTGTCAAGAATAGCAGTTTAAATATTTTATACTAAATACATACATACTCCCAAAGCTTTTAAAGATTTAAGTATTCATGTCCTTACCAACACATTTCTTGTACACCGGATAGCACTTGTCTTCTTCGGAAGTTGCTTCAACGAAGGTGGAATTCTCGTTCTGATTTTCGTTCACGATAACAGTGGTATTCGTATTGTCAGTCCCATTTTGAAACCCCGATTCCGATGGCCCTTCCAGAGACTTTCCGCTAACGGTTGCAAAAGTAAAAAACCAAAGGCTCACAATTGCAATTGTAATTGGCAGAAGTCTATAATTCACTAATTTTACGAGAGACATTTTTGGTAGCGTGGATGAGAAACAATTAACAACAGAAACTAGAGTCACACGGAATATTGAACTAGTATTTTGCTTAACTAGCTATCAAGATTTAGGTCGTTTGGCTTAATCGCTTACTAATTTCCACACTTAATTGACTACACGTGTTGACTAATTGCATGTAATGATGTAAATAGGTGAGAAATCACTTTTGGCTGACATTAATCTAGGATCTCTATTGTGTTGTAGACACCGACGCTTTACTACCGAACTGACAACAGACTCCTTTGTTTTAGGAAAATTACAGAAATCCTTAAAAATGTTTTTCAAATGATCCCTTCACCACCCACACATGAAGATTGTCATTCCCAAAATTATGATTTTGGGATATTCTGTGGTGTGGGGGACTGGGAGGTTCGGATCTATTAAAAACTCGCCCTTTCACCTTTTCTCGGACCCTGGGGAGGGCCAAATTCCAGGAAAGAAAAATAAAACACGTAAAGGTGGATATCTAAAAAACGCTTTTCGTGGTGTGGTATGGCTAAAGTCTGGTATATTTTCAGGTCTTGTTCGTATGAATTTATGACAATGTTGGCTATATTATTCATGGTTTTCCTATGTATTACTTCTATTCGACATAACTGCTGTTTATTTAGTGTGGACCTTATAACTTTTCTGGTCACATCCGATTGCACCAAACAGGTAGCCGTTTTAACCTCCTTGGGGAAAACAGTTAGGCCACAAAACGCTTTTAAGAGCTTAGCGCAGTTTCTGCACGTGTATTTGTATTTACATTAACTTCCAGAAAGATTACAGGGAGTGCATGTTTAATAATGCATGAAACGCGGTGATCGATACATTTGGCCGCAATGTATTTGATGTCTAAGTTGGAATGTAATTCAAAATATCTCTTAGTTTACTTATAGAAGTTGGAACGTAGCTCAGAAAGTAGCTTGAAAGTTTTTTTTTTAAATCGTTGAGTAAGATATAATCACAATTTCAATTCATTTAAAGGTAAAATGAGCTCACCAAGCTTTAAACTACTTGGTTGGTCACTAAAATTGGCTGGGTACTCGCTCACGATACCCGTCGAATTTGACATAAAAACAATGAAGGCATCAAGGTATCAGTCGGAAGGACTTTTGAGATTTTGGCACTTAATTGCTCACGGAATCATAATAGTCACTTTTTCAATTTTTTGTCGCCTAATGTGGCTAATCCACGTGAATGACACAAATTACGTTGTACTTTTATTACATCTGATAACTGTGTGTGCATTCCTTCTCATAAGCATTCTACAGTTCACAGTAATCACGCGTATGAATGAAACACAAACTCTTGTCAATCATTACATTCAACATTCGCAAGCGTTCCAAGGTAATTAATATTTTCCCGCAACATAGTGAGGTACTAAGGGCAACCTGTCAAAGAAACTTGCTACTAATTTAATTTCTTATTCGTATTTGTCTTGATAGCGTTCTATGGAAAACCAGAGCTGAAAAATAGAAAAAGTCAATCCGAACTGGTCATGAAAGTTTGCATTGGAATTTGTTTTATTCATCCTGTATTGTGCGAATTATTCATATGCTACTACTTCCTTGAGCCAACTAGAATGACCTACTTAACTTTCATATTTTTCTTTCTGGAACCTTCAACCGAATTAGTTTTACTTGTAAGCATTCCTATCGTCTACCTTTACTTTCAACTCTGGATCATCGCCATGGTCTCACTTTCTATAGGGACCACTTATCTCGAGGTGCTACTTTTTGAATTAGAAGAGATACGGTATGCTCTTAATTAATTCTCTCGATATTTACATTCTTTCAATTGTTAAAAACTAATTACACTAATTAACTCAATCCTTTGCAGACCAAATAAAACGAGTACATGGACGATTGACAATTTGCGTGAGCCTGGGCATGTATTATTCACTTATAGATGTTTGCAAATACTAGACGTGGATGTGAATGCTGTTATCCGAGATTACGTACATCCGAGCTTACAAGTAATTCTCATGATTCTCAACGTGATTGGGAACGTTGTATTAATTCGTAATTATAATGTACTGGGTATTGGTATATTTGTATTTTTAACATTTTGTCTTGTAATCCTACTGTACCATATTTTCTTTTACAAGGCACTCGGAGAAGTCTATGAGAAATCTAATAGTTTGATAAGTGCTTGGAAAAGGAATTTAATGGATTTCCCTAAAGATAGCAGACTAATCATGAAAAAGTATTTGAGGTCTTGTCGTGTTCTTAAAATCGAGATAGGAAATTTTGGGTTTTTTAGAAAACAGTCAAGTCTCCGTTCTGTCGGTAGGGTTGTGTATTACACAGGAAAAGCGCTTTTAACAGTTAAAAAATGGTAGATTAGCCGTTGCGCTAAAACCATCTCAACACAAATTGCTGTCTTCTATAGTATTAGAACCTTAGGTTATTTACTAGTCATAAAAAAAGAATACTATTATTTTAAGTTCCGAATGTCTATCTGTGAAACTAATAAATAACATTCTGGGTCTTTTAATTTAATACGGATTCGACATATCCAAGAAGTACTTCAGTGAACGATTTGTGGCTTTAAAAATTTAAAATTAACGTGTTTCATACAGAATGATATAACGCTAAAAATTGCACCCTTAGAGACGAATAGCGTAAGAGTACGTATAGCAACAACTTTTCTCATACACTTCTCCACTGTACGACAAATTGGTAAGCGTTATGAAAGTTTTTGATGATAACTGCAGATGGTTTCGAGTGTTGGATTTCTTGCATTTCATTAAATCTTCCCCTAGAATGTCGATTAGCCTGACTGGAGTGGTTAGATAAAGTCCTTCTAAAAATTGAAAATCAATTTAGAAACCAGAATCCGAATCCGTCCTGGATGGTAGCTCAATAAAAGTAAGATTCAATGGATTGTTCTAAATTATTAAAACCTAACTGATGGGGTAATGTCCGCGTTTAGAATACAAGAATTGAAAGCTTTCATATCGTAAAACAGAACAATTGAGGTCTGGCTGCCACGTGCGACTACTAATGCATTACATTTAAATATTTACGAACAGCTAAAATGTACTATAATGTGTTGTTCAGACAATACAAATAACCTTCATCTAAAATACCATAAAATTAGTACGATACTTGCTGCAGAGACGAGCGAAAGTTCCATGACCTTTGGGGATCCATAATAATTCTGTATAGGTACTTGCCCTAGTTTTTCACAAAGGCAGAGCTCAAACCAAAGGTGAAAATTTTCTGAATATGTAGTAATTTTAAAAAATACAAAGTTTTTGACACAATATTAACTTAAGAGAGGAGACGTTCGCTTTCAATTCGCTAGATCCAAAACTTTCAACACTAAAAGAACATGACTAATCCAATTTATAATCGACCGAGTTTCAGCAACGGCGCTGGTGTAATTTCGAGGCTATACTCGTCTAACAGAGAGATCGTAATCGGACACTCATGTTATTAAATATGAAATTATAACTGCTCATGGTGTTCCAACTTTCACAAGGGATCATCAACAGCGATATTCAAATTCAATTTCTCCCAAATAAGATTTCTAGAATGCTTACTTACAACACATTCGGATGAAACGAATCGATTCAATCTTTAATTTTTCTCGATTTGGAAGAGTACTGTAGAAACCAAGCATGTTAAAATCAGGATTTTCTTGTCAGTATCTGTGACAAGATATATGTTTTTAATTTGAACGGGAACACACGAACATCTTATTTAAAAATAAATATAGGTGAAGAATTTTTTTGTGATCACTACAAAAAAGTCTTGCGTTCTGCAGTTCAGGTCTGGGAAAAACGAAATCATGTGATGTCATACAATATTACAACAATATTTGCATGAAAATGTAAGTGCTGGGAACACCTGGGATACTACCTTGTCGTGCCTTCATTTATTATGGATGATCAGAATGTGTCGAGCGTCAAATGTGATGAGGAATTATTTCAGTGCGTCTGTTTTACACAATCGCATTCATATGTACTGTAAAATGTTTTAAGAATTGACAGTTTTGGCATGTAAGAACGACTTGAACTGAAATCCTCAAATAATATTTCAAAGTTCAAGTGACCAGGGCACGGTTATCAAAGAATTATAAATCCATTCAGAAGTGCAACATTCTTTGTGGAATAATGAAGAAAGCAAAATTGAATACTGGATCCTACTAATTAATTTATCATTTAAAATTGATTCAAAATAACACAATTGAGACATGATTTCTACAACTAGCCTAAAGTTACTCGGGTGGTCTTTGAAAATGGCTGGATACTTCTTCACTTTGCCAATCCAGTTCAACATGGCTACTATGAAGGCTTCATCTTTTAAAAATGTATTACTGATGGCTATGTGGAGATTATTTGCGTATTCAATTGCTCTGACTTCTGTTGTGATTACATTTCGGCTAATGTGGCTTATTTACGTAAATGATACTAACTATGTCATGCTGCTACTACATTTGGTGAGTATCTGCGCGCTTCTCATTCTCAGCGTCGTCCAATTTACCGTGATGCTCAAAATGGACGAAACGCTAACTTATGCAAATCACTACATCGAATACTCGCAGATATTTCAAGGTAATGTATTGTTTGCACTTTTTAGTATATACTTGACTTATGGCATTTACTCCGAATAATCAAAGATACCAGGAATTGGTCTTTGTAATTTCAATATGATTTTGTTCGAATTGATTCTATAGATATGTACGGAAAACCAATGATCCGTCACAAGAAAAGTCAATCTGAGGTTATTATGAAAGTATGCATTGGAGTGTGTTTTGTTCATCCCATTTTAAGTGAACTCTTCATTTACTTCTACTTTAATGAACCACATCAGATGAAATATCTAACATTTATGTTTCTACTCGTGGAACCATCCAAAGGATTGGTCTTAATCATAAGTATTCCGCTGGTGGCCATTTTCTTCCAACTTTGGATCGCTGCCATGCTTGCTCTTTTTCTTGGCGTCACTTTCCTTGAGATGCTACTTTTTCAACTTGAGGAAATTAGGTAGTCATTCTAAAGTTAACAATTTCCGATGGTGGGCAATATACCATGAGAATTAAGTCCCCAATTTGCGAATTCAGACACCTGATTTGCTAGGAACGAATTATTTCCAGCTATTTTACGTTAAAATTCCTATATCCGTTCACTGCACGCGTTTCGAAGTAAATGTAATTTTTTTTGGTTGAATGTTTTTACAGGCCAAAGAATAAAAGCAAGTGGACATTTAATATTTGCCGACACCCGGAACAAGTCCTTCATACATACAGATGTCTGCAAATTATGACGAAGGAGGTAAATGATGTCATCCGAGACTACGTTCATCCGAGCTTCCAAGTAATTCTAATGATTCTCAATGTGACTGGAAACGTTGTAGTAATTCGTCATTTTGAAACACTCGGTGTGACGGGTCTGATTGTATTCTCCTCATTTTGTACTGTTATATTTGCTTATCATGTCTTATTTTACAATGAGCTAGGAAGAGTGTATGAGAAATCCAGTGGGCTAATCAAGGCCTGGAAGAGGAATCTGATCTCAATGTCACATTCTCAACAAATTAGAATGTAAAAGTCTTTGAGAACTTGTCGGTCACTCAAGATCGAAATCGGGGGATTCGGTTTCTACAAAAAGATGACTAGTTTGATAACTGTAGGACGAGTAATTTATTATACATCAAAAGTATTGCTCGCAATCAAAAAATTTTAGTTGACCAATTTTAATTAACATGTTATGTTGGTGTACTGAACAGACTCGAATAATCTAAGCGTCCAAAAATGCGCGTGCAGTACAAATGTCATTAAACAACATCGCGAATATTTGCATGGCTTACTTAGATTTTCGTGTTACACAAGTGTACGAGCACCTGCTTAACTTTGTATCCTAAACTTTGCAGTATGTAACATATAAAATCAAGATATACATTTTACTAATGTGCAGAATTAGCAGAATAAAATAACTTCGACATTTTATTGCGTCAGAATTATCTGCACAGGTGAAATCTTATTTTCATTTCTGACTCAATCAGTCAGGCCTTACGGGCCTTGAGGTTCCCTTGTGAGAAAGCGGACGCTCTGCCGCGCCGCTCCAGATTCTCCAGACCTGCCGACGCCGTCCGCGTCCGTCCAGAAATTGAGTGGGGCAAGGAGTCCATTTGTTTACATTTCTAAGGCGCGAGCGTATTTGACAGAAGTGTAATTATTCTTAACAATCAGATCAGATAAAATTAAACAGTGAACGAACCGTCATATAAAAAATTGGTTGTAATTAGTGGATTGTCTTTCCTTTGTTGAGTGTTGTGTCTGTGTCGTGTTGGCGTTTATGTTAATGTGAGCGAGACTTTGGAAATTTTTAACTGGACAATGGACACAGGCAGAAATAGAAATTGAGACTGACTGACCTCCGAGGCCAAAGGTCAACGTGCGATCGATGACCATGATCGTCAGTGATATTGACCTTCCATATCACATATTTCCAAATTGTGTGCTGGTTTCAAAAAGGTAAGATTCCCATATTCAATATTTACATTATTTCTAAAATTACGTATAAGGAGCTAGTAGATATAGATACGCACGGCGATCACTGATCACTCGGCAGAGGTGCATGTGGGAAGAGCAGAGGGTGACATGAATTTATAAGGTGTCCACGGTCCACAAATTAGTACAAATCACAAATTATTAATACAATCTCAAATATTCGGGTTTAAATTTAATTGTCACAAAGATAGTACAAGGAAATCAAAGCACAACTGCCCAACACTACCACACCATGGCCCTGGCCCGGCTGGAATTTCTTTACCATAAAAACGTAATACTCGTACATTTTCTTTGTTTAGAAACTAACGATAAATAATTGTGACATTTTATTGTAAATAATATCATGTGCACGTTTTTCTAAAGAATCTTGTAATTTAAACCCTGTGAATTGAATATGAATTCTATATAAGTTAATCAGCTCTCACTCAGTCAATTAGACTGAGCTGGTCCTGGTCCAATTCCGACGGCTTCAATTTGGTCAATATTAATATGACGAATTAAAACTTCATAATCACAATTTGCTAATTCTTGACCATTGAATGGTGCATAACATACGCCATGACTTTGATGAATTTTCCCCAGAGTTAACAGACCCTGAATTGAAATTCTCCCTATGTAAAGAGTTTCTCCGTCTTCTGATATTCCTCCTGGAATTGACAATGGCGGGACACTACCATGTCTACTTGGTGCCCAAGCCAGATAATCCATAACTCCTGCAAGAATCTACAAATTGGAAGAAAAATTAAATGTTATGTTTTGCAACTTTCTTTCCATAGAAGTTTCTCCACCTTTCACCTGATTTAATGGAACTTTATTTGGATAATATTTTACAAAGACAATTCGACATTGGAAATCGAATTTAGAAGGAATTGACAAGAACATAAGATTACGAGAATAAACAGAGTTTTGAAGTAGCACATTTTTCTCAATATCTTCTAGATTGATAGAATTTGATTCCGACATTACCTCATATTCTAATTTTTCATGTTCTCCCCCTCCCCAAGGTATTTGAGCCGTTCTGGTCCGTGTGTTATATTTTCCAGGAATTTTTCCACCTTCATGATTTGCTCGGGCTACGTATAATTTGTTCCCAAATTCATCTACTCCTCCGTCGACGGCATTTGGTGGTAATTCGCCATGTGAACATGGAATCCACTGCAACAAGGCTGGCGGTGCAATGATTGTGTTTTCCGCAACCATTGGGCTATAGATAATGAAACACATAATAATTTCGGCTGACTATCTAAACCAATTGAAATCTTCATATCTTTTCTTAACACATAAGCATAGCCTGATTTCTGAAATAAAATCATTCTAAATCATACCCGAATTGACAAGTCATCAAATGTTTCTTGAGATCATTTCCCGTCAGAATTTCCGTGCATCCAGAACTCTTGTAATTACAATGGAATTTAGAACCCAACACGATGGACTCTAAAACATAATTTCTGCCTTCCCAAAATGGTTGTCGACAAATTCCACAGTGTTCTAGTCTTGGGCGGCAGTCGTTACAAGCAATGTGACCATTAACGCATCCATAGATCGGTGGATAAGGTATAGATGTACAAATTGGACATTCCAAAATCCTGATCAGATCCGACTCTGGTATAACTTCAGCGATGTCCCCACTGCAATCAAATGAAATGTTCGGTTGGTTAATTGGAACTTGTAAGAAAATGAACAACAGCTTGGAATATCATTTGTAGTATGGATTTTGAGTAGATTGTGATCAGACCAGACTGGGATTAATAAGTTGAAGTCATCGTAATAATTATTTGTCCACAGACATAGCTCATTTTCATGAGATTGACAAATTGAAACTGATGTAAGAATTTCAGTTCATATTCCTGTGGTTTCGTTACTGAACCGCGACTAAAGCAAATTTTTGTTTAGTTATTCTGCAACAATTCCTAAGTAATCATTTCAAAATCTGGTGGCTTCGAAAATTTGTCGCACTATTTCTTTAGTAATTATCGTAGAACATCGTTCTATTAGATCGCTAAATAATATTTTATGTAGGTCAAAACCATTCCTTACAGTTAGAAATACACAAAACTATATTTCTATAAAATTAAAATCGAACCTCTGGGGCAGTTTTGCCATTTTGCGAGAGTATTAATATTTGTGGATGATTTCTTGGTACATTAAATTTCAAAAGACTGTATTACGCTGCACCGTAGTAAACGTCGCATGGAAACTCGGACTCACTTTTGTATTGTATTAGTCACTCAGCTGATCGAACTGTCGTTTTTCCAGACAGATCTCTGTTTTCGTATTCTCGTACTCAGCTGTATTCGAAATAGTAAACATAAGCCTTCCGGTACGAGAGAGAGCGGTAGAAGTCCTCAAAGAATTCATGCAAGTTCGTACTTCGTAGTGTACTTTTTGAGGGAAAAGTGCAGAGGAACTGATCGGTTTAGTTAAACTGTAATTGAAATTACCTGTGAAGCACCCACTACTAGGGAGAGTAGTCCTTATAACTCCATGAGAATTGATATCCGGAGTAGCATTCTCTACGCAATGGTAATAAATCTTTAAATGGATGAACGTGGACATGACCAATCAACATTGCAACTAAGCTAGACATTCTAATTTTGTCAAGTGCATTTAAAACATATTATTGGGTCGACTCGACAATCTCTTGAGGAAAAATGGACAATTGTAATTAATTGTAGACATTGTGTTTTGTGTATTGTTTTTTTCCTTTTCTTTTTCTTAACGTGCATTTTCTCCTGACCAAATTAATTTTCATGAAATACCAAGTTCTTCAGATGTAGCCGGCCTTAATTTTTTTTAAAAAACTAAGGTCGCATGACAATGATGCCAGTATTTGTGGAGACAACTGTTCATTTTACGGCGTCAATCGAATGTGAATACAGCTCATGCGACTAACCCCTTTCACCCTCTCTAACTAATAAGGACTTAAGGACGAAATTATTGAAATAGTATATTTTATGACATTTTAATACCAAAATTATAAAGACGTCGCCTTTTAATTCTAAGAATTTCGCACATAACACGCAACTATCAAAACAGATCGGTTACAGCGCACTTATCTTTAGGAGTTTAGAACGCAATATTTTCACTTTGGCTGAATTAATGTTGGATAAATCATTGTAGCAGTTCAGTGTTTCAGATCTAACCTAGTAAGAATACATACTACGTTGAGGGAATTCTTTTATTTACAATTAGTGTAAACAAGATCCAGTATTTCAGTGCCAGTGCCATTTCGTACGGAAATATAACGCAAAACTTCCGCATAAAGAAACAAAGACTTTGAATAACAATGTGATGATGGTATTGTAAGTGATGAAGTCACCATTCGCAAAATTAAGCTGCAGGTGTACCACATTTTTATGGTTTGAAACATTTTAGGCAGTAACAAACTGCGAATACCAATAATAATTTCTTCAGAAAATCTAACCCACTTACATAAATTATAGCACGGTATATATTGTGACCTGCCATATTTATGGCTATATTTTATTATTTACATCTTATATTTCGTCTTGCAATATTATTGTTTCTATAATTAATTCCGTTTTCTTTGCTCACTACGAATAGCTCGGCTACTGGTAATGGTATTATTCATCTCATAGGGGCAAAAGTTAGCTCGTATGCATTCACATATCCACTAAATTAGTATTTTCCTATTCTCTAAGACTTCTCCTGTCTAATGTCCGGAAACGCTTGATTGGGTGTTATCAAATAAAATTCAAATTGGTATGCAAATAATTTAGGGTGAACCGGTGAACGCATTTGTGAGTGACAAGCATTAGTTTCCTAAACTCAAGTTTATGAGTAGTAAAATTAAAATCATCACAATGAGCACTTTCTAATCAAAACGAATCAACAACTTGTGAACAGGTTGAATCTTTTTAGTTTTTCTTTAGTCTATTGAACAATCAATACAAAAATTAATTTTTAGCTGTAGAAAGAATCGATCCAGCCCATTGAATGTCCTGTATTGGTACAAGACGCGCTTCTCTAACAATAGGAAGAGGGTTCGATAGCTCAGGAAAATCTGGCAATATTTTCATATGACTCTTGTTGCCTTCTTTGACTGAAACGAAACAACACCCTGATTTTTCTAAAACTTTATTTGCGTTACCGATACTGGCATTTTAAGGTTACTAAAGAATGTTAAGTGTGCAGCGTAGCATTACCGTATAATCCGTTTACCCTGACCCCTGAGTATGCGAATTTATGTGTTGGCAATTCTGAAACCTTCACCGTTAATCTATCAAACTTATTTGTTTAATTCTTCAGGCGTAAAGAGAACGTATATTTGGTGTGAAAATTTGGTCCTCCAAATAAACATTTGAAGGATTTCAGGAATTATTTTGCTGCAGTGCGGTCAGGACAGAACTAAATTATTATTACAATTTACCGTTACAAGAATACGACGCAGACCGTCTGCTAGCTACATCATGTACTCTCAACTGGCCTGAATAATAATAAGCAAACAAACATTTACCTTGAAATCGACTCAAATCATCATTGTCGATCTGACTAAGTCCACGTACCCATTTACCCACTCTGTGAAAATTGTTGATAATAGTTAGCGCAGTGTTGTATATAAATTGGACTAGCCTAGACACAATTGTGTGGGAAAACTCGTCATTTTTTTCTTTCCAAGTTGTAAATGACCATTTACCCAAGTATTACCTCATAAGGTAACCGCACAATGGAAGGCAGTGTGGAATTATGTCAGCCAGTGGTCAAACAATGAAAAATACACAACATCCGCTACTCTCCGTTTAACACGACGGTCGGTCGGTCGGTCGGTCGGAGTACTCGACTAACTCACCTGTCCTGTTATTCTTATTAGATTTTCTGAGTGCCTAATGTACATAATAATATGAGGATGATGATTCTGTAATATAAATGTTAATGTTCAAATGCACAGAAACAGGGGTACCCTTGGGGCCAGTTCTCCTCCACTAAACCAACTGCCAATTCATTTTTGCAAAACTTGTAAAGCCTGCTTTGTGAGTACTACAGCGTTTTGGCAATGCAATGCAATGGCCATTCACATCCATACATTTTACATGAATGCCATGCATTTTCACTTTGTGGTTTGCCCAGACCACTCAAAGGCTGCCGAAAGTGTAGGATTTTTGAAAAGAGTTCAATTCATAATAGTGTATAGAATTTCTCAGCTTTTGTGAAGCCGAAATTTCTTCATTTGTTCAAAACAAAATAAGCTAACACAAAACTTGCACGTCATAGTGAGAAAATTACACTTTCTTAATTTCTGTCTCCGACACGATTCGTGACAAAATATCTCCGAGAATCCTGGGTCAATTCATAACCAAATTAATTTGTTCATGTGATAAACATATATTTCAGTTCAGTTTGCTTGACGTATCGCAAAAGTATCACAAAACAAGTATGATCACCTTCAAAATATCCACATAAATCTGATTTCGGTTAGCCGGTGGCAGTTTCAGTTTTGAACTCTGAAATCCATGTAGCAATAGAACAGTTTTGAATTCTCGATACGGGCAAACATAATCAGAAACAAATCCTCGGGAACTCAATCCGATATGACACCGAACTGGTTTGTGCAATCCGTTCAAAATTGACGTCACGAACAAATACAAATGAAAATACTGTAAGAAAGTAAATAGGAGCAGCCAATATTTGCCTTTTCAATTACGGAAGTGCAGCAAGATTCCCAATTTGGTATCACGCCGGCTATTCTGATATAAGTGAAAAGTGAAGACATTGCAATTTTACCCTTAAATATTTTGATAGGAAGAAACATATAACAAAAACACGTCGTAATTATAAATGACCAAATACGGAACAGTGTAATTTCTTATCAATACAATTCAGAAAGTGCAACAGTTCATCATCTAGTTGGTTAGCATTTGGCAATGGAAATAATGCATGTGCAAGGTAATCGCAAAAGTGCAAATCAAGGAGAAACTTCCGTTTGACTGGATTTCATTGTCAACGAGATTCTTGAAGAGAGTCGCTGTCGCTGTCCGCCTATTGTGAGAAGAACTTCCATTCTATTGTGTGATTTTTTTTGCATGTATTCAATCCTTAATTCGTAAAAGACAGCAGCAGTGCAGTGCAGTGTTTTTGTGTAGTGGTTTGACTTGACTTTAGAATTTTTGACTTATTTTGTTGGTCATTGGATGGACGAAAAGATTTCTTGTCTCAATTTGTTTGCATTGTTCAAGTTTTATATCTTTTTATCACATAGTTTGATGTCATCTCAATGAATGAGTCTGATCTACCTTACCTTGCGAATGCTCGTGCGGTACTATGTACAAAATTTCTGATTATGACGAACTAAGATTTTGAGAAAGTTGACAATTCATCAGAGTGTTTACAAATTTGTTGGCAGATTGCCTAGTCAGTCTCAGCGGTTAAATACCAAATTTGCATTGTATTGCAATATGACCATGGGAATAAGAGTGGGAGTGAATCGTGACTCGTGAGTGACCTACAGCACAGGAACAACAATTTTTGGAGAGACTGGTTTATAGTGTTAGAATTTGGGAATTATAGGCCGTATGAAATTGTGACAATTTAGAAGATATTATTTGAAGCTAAAGCTGCAACCAGTTGCTTTTTTGGGTCGGAGTGTGTGAATTTTGTGTATTCATCATAATCACCCCGGTTAGTATATATAAAATTGCGACAGTTTTGGATGATGTCTTAATAGCTGACTTGTGTCTGGTAATTCGTCAACACACAATCGGTAGCTTGGAATTATGCGTACGGTACTTATAAAATTGTGACAATCTAGGAAGTGATTTGTTCGAGTTCTCAAAATTTTGGATTTGCGATTGCTCAGACAGACAATAATTTGGAAATTAAATATTACATACAAGTTCTGATACCTCTGAAAGTGATTAAGGTTTTGTTCTAGTTTCTGAATGGTTCGATTCCAATGTTTGGAACATTAATTTGAAAATTGGAAACCGTACTTTGTGTGAATTTTTGAAAGCTATCAGTTGTTGAGACCCACTACATATTATTTTTGAATGTGAACGATGGATTTCTGTAAGAATATGAGCGATGAATGTAAATTCGAATTTTTCAAATGTCAAAAAAACTATTCCTCAATTCCACCGTAGGTAAACCGGAGACAGTGAGTGAATTGAGGAAGCGACATACGTAGAACGCGAACGTAATAAGGGCTGTCATTACGCCACGCACGAGGAATTATTCACGGTGTCAGTTACACTGAATTGAAGTTGGAAGTTTTATTGGAAGGCAGAGGAATAACGGGTTGAGTCGAATAAAACCTAAAGTCAAAGTCTGAATTTTTGAGCATCATGAGACGTCAACGGAAACAACTGCCAAAGTCAAGACCCATGCAAATGCAAGTGCAAATGACTTCGGCTCCTCCACCGGGTCCCATGATGACCATGGCAATGGCTTCACCGGCTAGAATGGAGGTAAGAAAAGTTGCATAATTTGGGTTTTCAGATTTCTTTTTTGCACAAAGAAGAAAAAATCATCATTTATTCAATGATAATCACTGCCACAACAAAAGTGGTAGCCTTACGACACATAATCTAGTCATAATTTTACGTAATAGTATCGCACGTGGAAAGGAAAGTTGTCCACATATTCTATGACGTGATAATTGATATCGACGTAATATTTCTGGGAGAAAATATAACGACATACCGTTCTGTAGGCACATTTAGGTATATGGAATTGACTTAGATTAATAGTATTGCCGCCGGGAATATTAGATCAAAATGAATAGACCCGCACTACACAAGCTTGTTGAGATGAACAGGAGAACCGTCTCCGGAAAACATATCTTGAGATTACATTTTGCATACTTTGGTACATAATTTTTATTGTAAAGGGTGAGTTAGTCTTAGAAGTCATTTGACATGCAACATACATTTCTGTATAAAATGTCACAACTTCATCTAAAATTGATCTCCTACATCATAACCATTTGACACTGCGCTTAGAGAATCCCTACAACGTATTTTATATTCTAGTTATGAATTGATTTATTCTAACTATACTGTGAAAAACATCCCTACCAAAATTAAAAGGCTACAATTTTATGAATAGTTAATCAAATTGGGGTTGGATTTTATATATCTTATCGGCAGAGCAGACTTTTCAAACAATCTGGTTTCAGAGGTCACGGTTTCGATGCTGAACCATAGAAATTGAAGCGATTATTCACCGTTACTATTCTTTGGACTGGACGGTATTAGTGCAGACCAATTCACCTTAGATATGCTATTGATACCACTGAAAGAAGTAAACAAAGAAGGACGGATCAAAATTTTGGAATTCGTCATTGTCATTCATTCAACTGTTTTGACCTTTACTTGCTCAGGTCAATATGCCTAAAGATTTTTTACTGCATGAGTTTTTCTAACAATCGCTTCGAATAGGAAGCACGTAATTGAAAAAACAGAACTCTGGGCAGTCCCGTACAATTTCTACATTGTTCACATTTCACATCCGTCAGGTTTTTTAAGTGACACCTGTGTGACAGTAAACCATTTGGTTTAAGAAGACGCACTACCATAATCATCACACACACACACAGTTTTTCAGAAAGTTGGTAAGCAAGTATACATACTTACTTACTATCCACATAATATAATTTAAAGTAGTATAACCGTTCATGGCAAAATACAATACAATAGGTTGTACGTGATGATGAATAGTCAGAAACCGGCTTTTGTTTACGTTGCAATTTTGCTTCCTGAGGAATCAACCTGTCATGGCATGCAAATGCCTCGCAGAAATTTTAACCAATGCAATTCATAGCTGGTTCTTCCAATTTCTAATAAATATACTTGAACAGATGAAATTCTGTAGTTGTATCGGAGTAGTATGTACAACAGAATACACATGTCATACAAACACAGCTTATCTCCTTGCATATGTCGCTGACAACAGATCTATACAATTAAGAGGTAAATTGGTTTAATGTTTGTTTGTTTTAATCATTTAGAAATGCATCAACACATGCATTGGTATTCTCATTGTCTTCCAAGTATTTCGAACACACTTTAGAGAATTTATACAAACAATTTTAGACTGAACTTGAGTGATAAGGCATCATCAAGCAAGGGTAACAAGCGGAAGTGCATCCACACCAATAAGTACTGCATGGGTAGGAGTTTTCTGTTAGGTGCTATTTTTAAGACACCAGAATGAGAAAATTATTTTATAGCCCTTTCTTAAATATCAGTTATGGTATCATATGATATGATATCGCCATACAAATATATGGGCAAACTATTTTGAGTGTGTTTTCATTAAACATACAATCATTTGACTTCTCACTTAATTTGGCCGATTTCCTGTAACACACAAACTCTAACATGTGCAAATCTAGTTGTAAGTTGTAAAGAAGTCATGCAAAATTGGATCAGGTTCAACCAGCCGGACATCGACTTTGGAATTTAGCATACAACGTGGTTCACTATAACAATATCTTGTACATGCTATTCAAATCAAAATATTGTTTAGTATTCATATTCGCTATTCTACTATGCAACTTTTTCGCAAATTTGGAGCATGTGCGTGCTGATCGCATTTGGTTTGGTGGATGAGGTAGGTTAGGTTAGTACTGGCTGCCGTCATTTATCTTGTCAGATGCGGTGCTCGTCGGCACAGAAAAAATTGTTCTGGGTTTTAGTGTTTTTCATTTTCTGTAAAAATTTAGGTTAACATTTTTATGAGGAATGATGAGATAACAAAGAGCATGTCAAATAATTTTGTACATTTACCTACATTTTGTGAAAACTCAAAAAGAGTGACTTTTCTTGCAAAACAAGACTAACTGGGCGGGGTGGAAAATTTTAAGAACTTGTTATATTACAAATTTTACGACCGAAACGATTCTTTCGTTACGATTTAAGTGTTATGTAAAATAAACTCAAGATGACTAGACAAGTGATAGTGTCCTCAATTTTAAACCTCTGATGCGTTTTATGGAGCAATCTTTTAAAACGGTTGAAAATATGAAATAATTACATTCAAAATTTTGACTACTATTCACAGAAATTTGCATAATAAAGAAACTTAAAATTCTCGATTAATAGCGTATGTCAAATGTCACTCGATTGTCTTAAATTCTAGGATTTAACACGATATCTGTAGTAGACGACTTCAGTATGTATTATTGACGTGAATTACTCACACAGTCGGTCTGACGAAACTTCTTAAGTCATAAATCACAAAATAATTCCAGACGGTCAGTCTTCCAACTCTATTACGGTAATTGAGCCATAAAAATAATCAACTGATGAATACTAAACAACACATGGCCATGGAGTTGAATAGAATTTACTCCACAGAACCTTCTCGGCTCTTTACTCTTTACGGTTGTGTAAATTAATAGGACAGGAAGAAGCGATAACAAATAGCGGTTCATCTAGTAAATACATACATAAATAATTTATACCACTGATTGCATTTGATTGCATCTCATTGCACTTTTATTTGTTTTGTGACTTGTTTTGCAATGGATTCCAATTGCATCTTGTTATTTTTCTATACAGTTGATTCGTATGTGAGAGAATAAATGTTCTCCTTTCCATTCTTGTCCATTTATTCATTTTTATTCTCTTAGGTTGTCTCTTTGAATTGACTATACGTACATATCTCGTTGCAAGGAAAGCATTTCTCACACAAGTTTCAGATTAGGCCAAAATGTTCGGATTTCTTGATTATGGTAATAACCATTTTCTGGATGTTTCTGTAGACTATAGCTGATATGGTTTGGTGATCCTACTGTTGTTAGATTACTTATAACAATCACCCAAAATTTTATCTGTGCACAAAAACCATACTTGTGTTCAGAACACCTCTTGTTAACATCTGGAGTTGGTTTCTGACTCGGTCAGCACGGGTTGTACAGGAAGAGTAGTTTCCTTGTCAACTTCTTTTGGTTTGACTTCTTGACTGATTGACACAGTCAGACAGAGACAGAACAGTATGGTATAGTTTTTTTTCTTCTATGCATTGTAGTCGTACAAGTCCAAGTCCATTTTCCCTTATAACTTGATTATTTTTCTCTTTTAGATAGATGATTGTTATTGTTATTGAAGAGAGAGAGAGAAGAAGAGATGGCAAATATTATTACTATGATAATGAATTTATATCTTTTATTGCCACACACTTTCACTCTCGAATCATCTCACTCCAATCCTTACCATGTTATTCTCCTGTTATGCTCATTTTTTTGTTGTTTGGGGAAGACTTTAATGCTCTGTCAGTTGTGCGGCTAAGTAGTTTTGGGCGTCTAATGGCTTTTGATCATCAAATGACCACTGAAACCTGAGTTGTGATATTTTATAAACTTATAGTTCTACTGCGCTGTAAGTAACCATACCCCTGTAGTAACAGTCATCGGGTGTATGAAAAGTAAATATACAGTGAAACCTATCAGAAACAGGGGCAATATAAAGTCACGATGTTCAGAATTTATCTAGAGTAACCATAAATACTAATTGTAAAGCAGTTTATAAAGGATATCGGCATACATATGAAATTACAACATAAACTATTATTTTGTGTTCAATATTACGATTAAGAAAAACAGGACTTTATTTTTCTGGAGTCTGACAGCCGGAACCAGAAGATTACCATGTATGCCAATAACAAATTAGTACGAATGTTCACTATTTTTCAGTAATGTATTACTTTTGAAATTCTAATATAATGGGAGCAGTCCATGCATACCTTCTGGGATAGTGAACAAGTTCGATTCACTTGACACTTAAAGTATGAATATTCTAAACGTTGAAAAAATGAATATCATTACGGTTTTAAAAAATATTTCCGAAAATGGAAATAAATTGTAGAGTTAAATCAAAATTAAACTGAACCAAACCTACTGCAAGGTGCAGATGAAAGAAAGAAATCAGTCTATGGGAGAATAACAATTTTAATGTAAGAATCGATATTTCATGCCTCATATGTATGTGATGTAATATGAGAGTGAATGGATTCAAATGAACAGATCTTATGCGGGGCTGCTTTGTTTTCCTCAATTTACATAAACCATGACGAATGTCTTTATCTTGTTCAGCATAGTACTTCGCAAACCACTGCTTGAAGTTGAAGTCACAAGTCTAAAATGCCTTAAGTAGATATCTTTACTATTTTTGCTGGTTCTAGAGTATGGATGAGGTTTTGAAGCTTCTTAACGTTTAGCGTAAATTCCTACATTAAGAATCTTCGTAGAAAGAGAGAAGAGGCAAAAAGCAGGAAAAAATTACAAAAATGTCAAAATTCTTTACGATCCTTCATCCTAATAAGAAGCCGTGCCAAGTCGAGGCGACGCAATGGATTTAAAACCAGTTGAATAATTCATTCAAATTCAAATGTAATTAATATTCTCTTCGCTAATTAGTCACAGCGTCATGCTCCGCTCATAATTAAAACCATATTTGGCACAAACTTGGTAAAACTTAGTTGAGAAATTTCGTCACGCACCGCATGCTTAGCCCACACAGGAAATAAGGAAAGGAAAAGTCAGAAAAAAATATAACGCGACGACACGCAATAAGCTTGTTGTTTTTTTTGTGTGAATATAAACGTAAGGAGACAACAACAACGACAGCGACAAACCGTAAGATTAAATTTACAAGGGACACATTTCGTGTGTTCATTATAAGATACGCGAGACTATCTCTCGACGGCTTGTTAAATTACGTGTAATAAGCAGACTAGTTGTAGCTGTGGTATTATCCAATCAAAAAAATATCTGTTGCTGTGTTTTTGAACCCTTACGAAAAAATCTGCGTATACCTGAGAGTGTAAAGTAGCACATGGTATTGTTTTTGCTTGGCTCAAGCACATGTACAGGAAAGTGAATACTCTGCCAAATTTGAGCATAATCTCTGCCAAACTCAAACAGTTCAACTAATTTCCCTGTCAAGAAAAATGGGTACCCTAGATTGACCAAAGATTTTTTTTCTCTAAGAATTTCACGTGGCGACAGTTCAGCCGCCAAAAAGTACATTTACTGGTAGTATATGTAAAAAAAAATGCGTGTAATACTTTTCATTTACTACGGACGTAAAGTTGTAAAAATATTGCGTTTTCCTGGCCCAGGCCCAAACCATAGACCTATTTACTAAGGAGGTAATCTGTACAAGTAGAAAACTTTCGTCCTCGTCGCACGCCAAAAATTAGAATTGCTCAACAATCAATCAATCAAAAGATCATGTTTGCATGAATTCTATTGTTTAATGAAGATGTTTTCTTCTTTAACTTTATAAATTTTGTGACCTCACTATAATTGCTTGAAGCTTCAATTTTAACGCCCATTCTATACAATTTTGGGTAAACTATTGATTTTAGTTCCTATTACTGGAAATATTTATCACACCTTCACTTTACGGTTAGTAAAAAAAGGTCACCTTGATTACTATGATGATCCTTCCTTATTTTTCCGTTACACTTGAATTCTACATTAAAATACTTCCCGATTTCCTGTCCATATAAGGAAGAAATGGGCGAAAATGAAAAATGACTGAGTGACGAGTCACGACAAATATAGATACGAGCGACCAAAAACCATTTATTAGCGCATTACAGAGTAATGGACTTTAAAAAACAATCAAGAAAGCCATTAGGTTCGCTACGTTAAATTGGCACCTACCCACCCAAGCCAAGGTAGCAAGCTCTGCAGTAACTGCATAACAAAAGACAATTTTCCGCAAATCAAATGAGCTTTCATTTATTATGAAATCCCCTTTTTAGTGTAAAATCTTAGATGGGACTACTACTATAGAAGAGGCTGCCAAATGCAAATATTAACGTGATTAGTGCAGTTGGCGTAGTCGACATTCCGACCATTAATTTGAAATTACGTCACTTGGGAATTCTTACGTACTACATTACGTGTACACGTACGTACGACGAAGAACCAAAAGTGGACAAACACTATACTATGAGAAGGAAATCAAGAGGTGGTGGCTGAAATTAAACTCAGCTTGAATTCTCTCCAATTCAGTCAAGATTCGCTCCAGTGATCTTATGAAATAAAATTAAATCTTACAAACTATTCTAGTTTAAAAATACTTTACATTTACAAGATCGGACACTCCCTTCCTGTCTATCGTCACTTCTAGTGTTCTACTATAGTGTTTTGATCAAAGAAAACTTGGGAGTGATTTCTGGAAATGCTTGCTTTAATGAATCCGGAAGTTTCTGACGGAGAGAATTAAAACGAGTGCTCTTGGAATTCTTATGAGCATTGTTCGGTACAGGTTTGCAGATTTTTAGGAAGTCTTAATATTTGACCTTTGTCGGAAGAGTCGGAACAGAGGGTAATTAAAAGACTTAAAACTACCATCATTTGACTGTTCGGTGGGGTCCTTTTTTAATTAGTCGTGTTTGTTTATCTCCTTAGTTTTTATATTCATCGAAATTCTTCCCATGAAAAATATTGTCAGTGTCGTCATTACTAGGTACTATGAATTCGCGATTCCTCGAGGTTTCAGTAGAATAGGCGTGTAATATTTTAAAAATTTCTAATTTTGAACTAGAATTTTGGTTGTCGAAAATTCGGTCATACTTGCGCACTGGGTACTTGACATAACCTAAAAGGTTTGTTTTCTAGTCGATCTGCTTTTCACAAAAACAGTGGATATCTTGTATCAAATTCGTAGAGAAGTTTTGCGTTTGAAGAGTTTTTGCAGATTACGGGCGGACGAGATGAGAGTTTACAAAGATGCAATTTGCAAAAAAAAAGTCCGTTCCGTTACTCACGCGTTTTCACCTCAGGCGAGACTCCACCGACTGCATGACGAGTTTGGTTAGCTTTGTTATTTTGTGTGAAGACGACGTCCTTTACATTTGGAAAGGTGGCCGTAAGTATCAAAACGTGATCTGAAAACACTAAAGAGGATACACGATGGTAAAAGATTGCCTTGATTCTGTATTCAGCAACAATTGCATGTAGTCAATCGTGTAATATTGAAAACTCTTTCTAAAAAGTTTTCTCGCGTCTGTTCTTTGAGGATCAATGCCAACATGGTCAATGAATTAATTGTTGACTTTTTTTTTGTGTAAAATTTTAGTTCTTATCTCATGAGCGTTAATTATTTCCTTCCTCTCCCCTTTTTTTGCGACATTCACCCACTATATTCCTATTTTTGGTTTAATTAGTGAGAAATTGATATGCATGTACACATTTCCGAACTTTCTCTACACATTGACAACATTTCACACTTATTTTGAGTGCGGACCATATTTGTAGAAATGTATTTATTTCACCAAAATATGCTGAAAGTCATAAAAGTGGTAGAGTCTTCAGTGAGAGTCGTAGCTTGGCGTCTGGCAATGCGCTGCTAGGGAAATCGGACTTTAAAGGCAAATTTTTGACGATTTCAGTTACGCCCTACTACTACCCAACGCCAATTGACAGGCCAACACATTCTCTTAAAATAATACGAGATGATGCTTCACCATAGTTTTTTAGTTCCACGATCATGCTTTTGAAACACCCTATAGTTTTATGCATCCCTGCTAGCCAGTTCTGAACTAGTCTGCACTTCGTTTCTATTTCCTTGGGATTTCGTTTTGATATGAATCGAAAGTTCAATATTTAAGGAGATTTTAGCACTACATATTTAGGATGAAGACCTTTCAGATATGTACTTACTAATTTAGTTGTAACAAGAAATGCAAAAAAAATGTGGGTTGATGTCAACACCCATTATTTTCACCAACGGAGAGATTCATGTTGAACTGAATTTGTCGAGTTTGACAAACTACTACAACCACGGTTACTTAGAAATCGACAAATTCATTCTATTTCATAACAATTAACCATTGCAAACTACACTTTGCCTTCACCTTTATGAGTGGGCGGATTTCACGTGTCGTGGGTTTGATGAATGTCCCATCTACATCCAGGTGTACATTCGAATCGTCAAATGAATTATCCATTCATTCCTGAATACCGGCTAGGAAAACTGGTAATTCATTCGTGTGGTTACGATTAGGGATTCCAACTTCGGAAGGTCTTCTTCAACTATTCGAACTTTCGAAGTATTTGAAAAAATGTACCGAATACTTCGAATAATACTCGAAATTTTACTCGTTTAAATAGCAAGTAGCTTTTAATAATTTATTCCGTACATTTTTCTGGTATTATAATTGATTTTCTGAATTAACTTCTGAAGAGAAGGTATCGCTCCTATAAGGGAAAAAACTCTTCTATGATTTTTGGTGACAAAGGGATTCTTGCGTGCTACTCTAGAGGGGAATAGTCTCTGAAACAGTTTTGGAGATGATTAGCCAAGATG
>JAQGCB010000096.1:0-33155 GCA_034698835.1 Protaphorura tricampata
TAGGTAGAACATTGATCATCGGCCCGAAGGGCCGAGATTTTTTTTGCCTTTCCTTGGCAAAATAGCCTAAAAAGTAAATTCGTCAATTTTGACTGCATCGACTGTATTATCTAGTGTAAAGGCACAAAATTACACGTAGGCACTCCTTAAATTATGTCGAGACTTTGAATGGTATTTTGATCAGGCCAGTAATATAATAATTTTAATAAATTATGGAAAGTTAAACGTGCCATTCTGACTTCAGATTTGCGAATCTTCTTCCGCGAATTCAAGTAGACCGAGAAAACGGCTGAATCGTTAAAGAATGGACTTCTTGTCTGCAACATTTAATTCCCAAAGCACTGACGAAATGAAAAAGCCTTTTAAAAAAATTAATGTGATCTTAACTTCATTCATTTATGTGATTCATCTATGTAGTACAACTCCTACATCATAAGATTAAAAATTCCAGGATTCCATTCTGCTAAAGAAAGTGAAATCTACTAAATATGAATACACTAAATATGTTACGTATAGCGGATTTGTGAAGCCGTCTTTGCAAGTAATGGAGCTGACTGGGAATATTATAAACAAAAGCGTACATTATTGTCTGAATTTTCATTAATTAAGACTATAGTTGCGTTGTTCCGAAAATGTGTGCTTAGCCCTCTATACATTATTAAAAATCTTAGACCAGAAATTGAATCCACGGATGGGTACACAGGAGCACGTGTAGGAATATTGTGCGTCTACATTTGCATACTTGACAGTTTTTTCTTTCTTGTGGTTATCGGATTACAGATTTGACTCTCTGATCACATGATTCTGCAAAATGGGTCACTCAAGAAATAATACCTGTACTATTTTACTTGCTCAAATTTTTTCATACAAGAGCATTAATGTAAACATCAATTAATGATTAATTTGACATGCGACGCTGTGAAACGAACCGGTACGGCGACACGAAGATCCTTTCACTTCCTGGTCTCCCAATACCTTTTTTACTCTACATGGTGGACTTGAGAGAACTTTCATTTGTTTAGTGACAGTCACGAACGACATTGCCTGTCAATTTACTTTATTACAGAGGACTCATATATCAAACCATATGTCCAAAAAGTTTAGATTCTCTTCGTCATGGTTTTTGGTGACTTAGCGCCCTACTTATCGACTTTGATGCTTACTGCTTTGTGCTTTCTGATACTAATAGTGCTGTCGACCGGGGTTCGTGACCAGCAGATGGACAAAGCTAATTTTTTCCCTGACAAATAATTCATACCGTGTGGTCTTGCCATTCTATAATAATATTGATCTTTGAGTTGTATTTCAATGATTCTTGGGTTCCTCGTCACATGTAAAGAATCAAAGGAATTCAGGGGGTCTGTCAATTCAAGGAACTCAAACTAGAAAGCAAAAGAGATAATTGGGGGATCTGGAGAGTGACTAATTTGATTATCATTGGAATTGTAAATTAGAGTAAGGAAGTCATACCCGAGCTCGCTGGAAATTACTTACTCCAAAATGGCACCGACACAGACCTCAATTTTTATTAATTTTGATTACCACTGTACAAGCCACTTTTCGAACACTCTTCTTACGTCTTCAAACAGTAAAGTGCGTGCGAGTTCATATCAATTTCTTTTAATAAACATGTTCATTTTATAAGTACGGTCCACATCTAGTCTAATGTACAGAAGCCAACAACACAATTTAAAAAATATTAAGACCAGCCTAATTTCAATATATTTTTTCTTAGAAACAGTTTATTCATTGTCAAAGCAAGCAGACTCCTTAAATTAAATTAATGCGTAAGATTGCCAGTAATTATTATTGCATTACAAACTTAAAATATTCATTAATATTATGTTACGATTTTACGTATTATATTTGTATCATGTGTAATTGTACTTGCGCAAATAATTCCTACTACATCGTCAAGAAATTGCTTTAGTTAACTTTTGCTTATTAGATTTTTTTCGGCGGTGAGCGCTAAAATATACAATGTTAATGTAGACCAAATGACATTTTATATTTTGTGTACCCTAATAAGAATTCCACTGTTAATATCACAAAAATCCACCGTCTCGCAGCAATTCCGTTTATTTTCTACTATTCGAAAACCTAAAGATAAAATACATATTATGTAATCAAATTTTTAGCGTTAATGTTTTTTGAGTGCGAAACTTTACAAAAGCACAAATTTTCACGTTCTGAGTAAACTTTTATTTTCTTTACCCATTAGTAAAACATAAATACCCGTTAGTAATAATACTACTAATTAGTTACAATCTACACATAAACACCTACATAACAGATTCTGTGCCAACTTTAATAGTAAACCAGCCGTAGCCATATATAGCACTCATAGTAATAAAACTTTTTTAGGTACGTACTTTCTTTCACTTCATTTTTTTAGCATTCAATCTGTTATTATAGCATAGCCACAGCTGAGCAGCTCTTTTTAGAGTGTTCATAGTATACTTTTATTTTATTTTTAATACAATCTATTGTAACATGGCATATAATATTTTCGTACACAGTAGCTATACGTATCTTACTGATTAAAATAATAGCACTGTAATAACTCATTTACAATGTAATGTACTCGCGTAGTTTCCTCTCCGCAGTTTTAATTCGTTTATCGCCTCAACTCATGTTAATAATTATATATTATACGAATTCACAAACACGACAGATTTACAATGAAACATTCAATTTTTTCAACTAATAATGATATGTTTTGTGATATATATTTTCATTTTTCACCTGGAAATTTTTTTTCGGGGACTTTGTCGAGCAAATTTGACTTGAATGTAAATGCATGTTTGCTAAGAAAAGCCTTAATACTCCTTCATTAGAAATAGTTAACCCTAATTTGTAATTTGTATGTAATTTTTTGAAGACGTAGTGTATTGAACGGGGTTCTAATTCATAATTCATATTTTTTTTTCAGAATTGATGGACGTTAGTATTTTGATTACATTACACTTGATGCTCAATTGTTTAAATCAAACCTGAAAAGTTGATTTACTGTTAAATTTATTGTTCTACATTATGGCATTAAAAGCACGGTTTTAGAAATCCCTCTCATAAAGATGACTTCCGTAGTCAATATTCACTGAAGTGAGCAAAGGCATTATTAATAATTACGTTCTTTTAACAAATCTAATCGAGTTGAAGGTACCGACTGGAAGTGTGGATAGTTTTTGAAATTGAAAATGAAACATAATGAGGATTGACTTTATAGCGTAGGAACTCTAACCACTCAAGATGGAATTACATGTAATAGTTCAATGACATTTCTGGTTCTTGTGTCCTTTGATTAAACTTCATAACACAGTCTGTATAATAATTATACAGACATGACCAGGTCATTGGGCTATTAGATGTAAGAGTAGGGGCCTTCAGTTAGAGCCCTACAAAGCAATAGTCAAGATGGATCATCTTTAGAATTCAAAGGGTTGTTCGCGTTCCCGTGTGGATTTCCTATCCCAGCAGCTGGTTGGGGCACTAAAGTTGTATTCGCTGTATTTTCTCCACGATTTGGCTTGTACTCGAGTCCGGGGTCAAACTGTTGTAGAACAAATACCTGAAATAATTAAAGAAAACAGATGATGCCTTTCATTGGATTTTCTATTAAAAATATGTACGTATATGCATTATTTATTTGAGAATTTTATTCCGTATTTACAGTACCCAAGAGTACAGTATTGCATTTTGGGGAGATCTGATTGTGAATTTTTGAAGTTGGAAATATCGTTCTTTATTATTCAATTGATATTCCGTTACAAGGGTTCGGCATGGTCAAGTCAGTGACTCATCGAACTAGGAACGACGTTAGAATTATAGATTTACTCACTCCGCTGGATTCGCCTTAAATTTTTGTGCCACCTCATGTAAAACCCGGGTTCACTATAGGTATATCATTAGGGAGTGTTGTGCAACCCGTACTTTTCCTATAAACAGTACAAGTACAATTCCTTGAAAAGGTCACTGAATTTTGGAATTACTAGCACGTAAGAACCAAACTGTGAGAAAACACAGACTGGCGCCGTCTCGACATGGAAATAAACAAATGTTCAGAAAAATTGAGATCTCAAGGTGAGCAAAGAGGAAATGCAGACCCAACCTACTTTTTAAATTGTAGTCCTAGTATTCTGAATATAGCGAAATTGGACTGGTTGTGCAATTCTCATATTCGAGACTCTTCATCACTTCGTCTGTCTACAGTGCAATAATTTCCACTTTTACTTATTCTTCTTGCCAATCATTCTTTGTACTTTAAACTGAAAGCCTCTTGCGTCTTGCAGAGGTCATACAATTCTAACCTATACACTTCACAAAGTACATACAGCATATATCAGCATATATCGAGGAAATTGGACCAAAAATGATTATGAATTCCATTTACAGCACAGTAGCGCTGAAGATTTCTGTACAACCTGATCTAATGTCAAATTATCATATCTGTTGAAAATTGTATGCAATGTGGTACATGTTGTAATTTGATATGATTGATTAACTTCAATTTACAATGAAATTTGTTAGTGAGTGTGACATTTTTTGACGGCGGAGGATTAGCAGCCCAGGACCAGACGAACTTATTGGTGTGAACCTTTTCAAATGTGTAACTTGATGTCATCTTACAAGTAATGACAAATTCGTCGAATTGCCTTGTGAATTCAACGGTTTCAAAACTCCCAAGCGACAGAAGAAAATTCCAAGGACGAAAGAAACTTACCTGATCCGTGGGTAATAAAGTAAAGTCATCAGGTGGGTTAGTGATCACGTAACGTTTAGACGAGGCGTCAGGGCTTGATGAAGGTTCACGAAACCTGTGGATTGTAGAAGAAGAAAAAAAAACTTTGCATTTCGAATGTATTTTTCTTAACGGGTTGACAAGATTTGTAACTACATATAAATTGTAAATACATTTCAAAATGACACCTTAGTTAATCTTTAAGTCAATAAATGCAGGGAGGAATGCGGATTAGGGTTGTTGAGAACTCAAACCGTCGCTCACAGGGATTTTAAGCTCTTATTGAGGGACTCAATTGTTGAGTTCGGTTTAGGTTATCCTCGCTGGACTTTCTTAAACGTAAATCCTACTTGACAAAAGACAGTAATACTGTGAATACAGAATACAATACAATGTCAATTTCTTTAAACGTTCACAAAGTTTCCCATAGTTCCAGATCTACTAATTCCAAGCGGAATTGTTGGAAGTACTTGAAATAAAATCTCAAAACACCAAACCCTTGTCGAGTCTTTGTGAGACTGTTTTGTAGTTCTTTTTTCTTTATTACTCAACTCATCCTATACACTACTATGCAAAAATTTAGTCAAATGGAGGACTCTCATTACTGAATAAACGCTGCGACTAGTTTGACTATTTTAGTTTCATCACTTTCACCTATGGTAGGGTTCTCGAAAACCACATATTTTTTTTTAATTTTTTCTGTTACAGTCACGTTAGAATTTCTTGAGTATATTTTGACAACCCAACTCATAACGAATATAATTTATGGATTGAAAGTCGGTTTCGGATTTGTATAGATTTTGGACTAGACCACGTTGAATCTTGAAACAACCACCCATGGAATAAAATATTTCCAATTCTCAAGCAAATTAGTATTAGACTACGACCAGTGACCAGAGGAAGTGAGAAAAACACAAATGAAGTAATTTATGACTTTCTCCTCCTGAAACGTTTTATAAATCCTAAATTTCTTACTGCGGCCAAGACTCTTGGTTTTAGAGATCTGACCGGTTTTTGGGTTGAGCTTTTATCACCAGAAAATGTTTGAAGGAACAAGTCACCCTGGACTCCGCCGTAACCTTGTAATTAGGCTAGTTATTTAAAAATCAAGACTGTGCGTGAGTTTAATCTTGACAAATTAGGTAGGTGGAGCAGGGATTTCTGTGACCTCTGGCCGATTATTAGCATAGGATAAATTTTCCTGGAAGTCGGCGTACCAGGGGTTTTATGCTATAGTTTTAATGCCACGAACAAAATATTTGGTTAAAGGGAGATGTAGCATATTATACGCCAAATCCAATATTTTTGCTTACATTGGAAGCAACCTGTAGAGGCCAATACACAGCATGCCATACTGTCGTAGAGCCGCAGCGAAGAGGCCCCCATATTTTCCTCCCTCGCCAAATTGAGCAAGTGGACCATCGTAAAGGTTAATTTGTCCCACACGGCATCGATCTCGATGAGAAAGAGTCTCTGACGTACTATAACCACCGCGTAGCCCAGCACCCTCTGCTAATATCAATTCTAACTCAGGCGTGGCTCCTCCGGTTATCAGTGACCGAATCAATGTCAGGGCGTTTTGATTGAAGTAAGTCTGTGAACCAAAATGTGAAATTGCATGTGAATTGTGGTTATATCGGTAACATTTTACATATAACCCCGAAAGTTGAGACAGAAAGTAGTGTTTCAAAAGTGGATGATGCTTTAGTAAAACCGTAGGTGTCCGAGCTGAACTTCTTAAAACCAAATCACGTATAGCACAAAACTTTTGTGAGAATTGAAATATTTGCATATGAAAATTAAAATATCGAAAAATTTTTAGTTTCGATTTAGCCTTTGCGATCATGCACTTTTGTTTTCTGCTTTCGGAAATTGACATCATTTCATTACAAAAGAAGTATTACCGTAGACATAAGAGAGTCAAGGACGGAAACAGCAAAAGCAGTACCACATGAGAAAGGCTGAGTAAGGTATAACTCCGTGTCAGGTTCATCGTCTGAAAAGTTTGTCAAAATAATGTTGAATTCATATTCTGCTTGATAGTTAAATTAAAATAATTTCTGAGAAGGAAGGACAAAGAGTTGCCTAGCGTTCTTTGGTTTTCTGGTTATTAGAATATTTGAAAATAAATTACCATCGTCTTGATCCAGAAACTGCACGTTGCTGTCATTTACAAGCTCTACAATAGTGATAAAATTAACATAAATTAGTTTAGAGTAATATTTCAATATAAATTTATTAGCCATTAACCTGTGATCATGGGAACATTTGACCCATAGACCGAGCCTCTTCGTTGAAGAATGACAGGGCTACCCCCAAGAGGACTCGATCTCTCCGTTCCATTCCCGTCATTGGTTTGATTAAGAACACCTATGGTATCATCAAATGTCATGGCCTTGATATTCAACGAAGCTAGAATTGCTTCTTTATCTGCTAAAGTTGGATCGTCGTTTGAAGGAACTTTGGCAGAGAGAATCACACACATGTCACAAAGGTTTACGTTCACGGCTCTTAAATCCGCACGACTCAAGGGCGATCCCTGCAAAGACACCAAATATTAATCATTAATGTATATTTTTGCATACAGATAGACCCTAGCGAAGTCCAGAGTCCAGAGATGATTTTACAGGACAGTAATTGTTGCTATAAGTATTTTTGCTATGGAATGGACTCTAGCAAGGAAATGGTTGCAAAACTGAATGGTCAACAACTACTTGATTGTCCTCTCGTATCTTAATTGTCTGTCAACATTAAACTTTAACTTCATCTGAAGTACGGCATTTTTTAACAGTGAAAGTACTTCATATTAACTGAACCGACTGAAGAAAACCGTTCAATTGTGCTATCTTGTATTGTATTAAGTGGACTTATTTCAAGCATTTGTTAAACCACCTTTATAACAGTTTTATCAATCCAAAAAATTGTTCTTGAGTATTTATTGATAAATAATTTAAATTCATACGTTGAGTATTGAGATTTTAGGTAGATTCTGAAGCATTTTCCATTCTCTGCGAATGTAGTCCACGGAGCCAACAATGACGACATGTTTTAGCTCATGATAGTGAAAATTAGAAGCTCGGAGAGGCATGACGAGATTCCTGAGTCCAATGAGTGGGGAGTCCGGGTCCGCAAAGAGACAGACGACGACATGACCATTGAGGACGGTCATTGCAGCTGGAAATAAATTACAAGTTTACATTAATGTCGACGCTGTAAGACGGAAATGTAAATGTTTCGAATTAAAATGGAATAAAGTACGTTATTTAAATTTTAATGTCTGATTCAAAAACCAAAAACTGGAAATGTGTAACATCGACATCAGAAGGGGAATTAGAATCGGTAGTAAAAAACGGAAAATGCTCGTTAAATTGGACGTGAGACTTACCCTGATTGCGATCTAGAATTGACTCCTCAATTGATCGTGCAGGACACCAATGAAACATTCCTGTCGAGTCATATTTCATTTCCGTCTTCTCAAAATCAAAATCCTTAGCTTGATCGTCTGCAATTCCAACTTGGAGTCCATTATTTCCTTGTCCATTCACTCCTCCTGTGGCTGATCGACTTGTTGGCCTGCACATAAAACTCATATCTCAATCGCATCCCACGTACTGCCAGTTATGCAACAAACGTGTGGCTGCTCGGAAATACCATAACTGCGATACTTCATCACAATTATGGTTTAACAGTACGTAGTGAAATCTGTCCCCACGACCACCTGGCTAAAAGAACCGGGTTCGTGCCATGTCGCCTGGTACAAGTTTAACCGCACACAATACACCAAACAATTTGTCATTTGAGTTATCCGAAGAGGCATTTAATTTTAAAGGATTCAACTCAATGTAACTTTATTTGGAATAATTGGTTAAAATATTTTTCTAAGCATTCGCTGTTTTTAACGAGTGCAACAGTCATGCTCGAATTTAGTTCAAAATTGGTTTCACTTTTAAAATAAAAAGTCCTGTTCAACATTTTAAATGACCAGACTTGTGAAGTGCATTTCAGCAATTTTTTGGTTACTGGTAAATCATGACAATGGTGCGTTCTTCGTTTCCACACAGCCGCTTTTGTTTCCGTAAATTGTATGGGCATAACTTCCATTGAATTTGGGTTGCTGGTTAGTTACGTTAAATTGACTAAGCACTAAATTACGGAAGCAGCTACTTATAAAATGATGCTAGAAATAAACATACATTAGTTTCTTGACTTCATATGAGAGATGATAACCAGCAAGAGCATTCTCTTCGACTGATCTGTAAATTCATTAGTAAAGTGTTAGATATATTAGTTTGTTAGTCGATGCAAAATAATGAAAGCAGTAAAGTTTTTGCAATACATAGCCCGACAGTTTGTGGCAACAACCATGCTTAAGGCATCGCGCACGAGGAAAGTAATTATTATATAACGTAAATGTTAAAATGTATGTTAGTTTGAATGTTATACGTTAAATTAATTGACACATTTAATTCCTGCAGTCAAAAATGAAACATGACATTAGTGATATTTTTTATTACCTGTTTTGATTGGCTTGATTTTCTGAACCAGTCGAATTGGCTTTCTTTGAAGGTTTCGTACCAGGTCCAGTTGAATTCATCCTAACCTTGGGCACTTGGTTCTGATTTAGAGCTGCGAAGGCTGCATACGACATTCGTTAGATTAAATATACTGTTCAATACAATCCTATCGTTTCGGTCAAAATGTTTCACTGGTCGTGAGTCATTTTCTATCTACCAGATTTCACTCAGCCAAAATTTTATTTAAAAATACTGGAAATATGAAGGTCGAGAATTTAGGAATGGAACGATTTAATTTATGATCAGTTAGGTGCATAGAAGTTAACTAAAGTGGATGAACAAAATGCTAACTCTAATCAAAATGGAGTAAAATTAAATCTTGGCGTAACTTTGAATCCTTCTTTATCTATAATGTAATTTAAAGATTTCTAAATGAAGAGAAGTAGCCAACCTGGATCAACGCGATCTCGTGTGTTTTCACCTGTAAAGTAGAAAATTCCATCCATTTGAATTATACTTTCCCATAATGAATGTAGACTAAAGCTATTCTAAATCTACTAAATCCATTTTCATTGCTTAAAAATCGAACAGTGTAAAATGGATTATTAATGCCTGACTAAATTGAATGGAGGTTTATGTGTGTAAAATAAGCGTGTGCGAGTGTCATTGAACTTGTTTCTCAAATATCAATAATTACCCCAACTGATTCAAGCCTTTTCTCCCTAATTTCAATTTTTATGTATTCAAATAAACTACATAGACAAGACTCTCCGACAGTGATCCTATCAAGACGTGTCTGAAATAAGTCAATTCATAAACAATATTGTGGAATTCCCACTCAACACAGGAAACAGTATTATTTGAGCTTCTGTTGATCACATGACCTATGACCTACAGCTTTCGGACAGTATTCCCTGCATGTTCATAGCTAGTCTGAATTGGTCTACACATCGGAACTTACTTTTCTAAGGTTAATTATCACTAAAAAATTGGTAAAAATGTAAGTTTGCTCAACATGGTAGACACACCACTTTTTGATTCTTGTCTTTTTGTTAAAGGGTTTTCTGGTGTTATTCAACTGTTTTAAAAGCTCCGTGAACTCCGGATTTCATAGTTTTAGAATTCAGATTAGATTTACAATTGCTGAAACCATCCTAGTCACCTAAACCATTTGTTTTTCTATTTTCGCTATCACTAAATACATATTTACCACAAATATTCTACCCTTCGTCTACCTTACATTCCCGAGCAACAACGGATTAACTAACACTTATAAATGCAGACACTCGCTCAAGGTAATCCACCGATTCCAAAAACCGGGTAATTTGGTGGCTCGCTAACACTTAGTAAACACACATGAAGTACTACATATACCAAGGCATTTGTTAATTCATAGTACAAACAAAAATATATTGTGCAGAAAATGTGAGTAAAACAAAAATTCAAAAATTACAATATATTTTTGATTATTTTACTAATTACTATAATACCCTACACTACATGCGGTTAACTATTTTATTAGCGCAAAGCTTCCAGTCGTGCCCAGTGAATTAAAAAGATGTTCACTTTCTCCGCTTATGTAATGGAGAAAGTTCTGGTTCTGAATGACTGACCATTCCATCAAGGCTCTCACTGGAAGCTTTACGATGAGTAATATTAAATTTTGTAATTATTTTTGACCTAAACTCTAAGTGCAACTCTAGTCTAAGGTGAACGAATGATCAAACGCCAGGCAAACATAAACTGAATAAAACTGTATGCAGTCGCATTCCATTCACATAGCTACACCAAAGCTTCGTGCAGTCGCATCTACACACTAATACTACGAGTCGGAATGTTTTTGCTTTGAAACTTCAGAATAAATATAGAAATGTTACATAATACATTAAATATGATAGATTGGGATGAAATTTTTTAGAATAATATAGACATATGTAAAAACTTTATGCTTTGCAGCACACCATTTGTGTTCTTGAGCGAAAAGAGAAAGCAGAGCTTAGATTTGGTTTAAAAAAGGGGGAACATAAATATTATGTGATTTGAGAAGAATTGGGAAAGCAAAATGAGAACTTAAAAAAAGAGAAAGTGACCAAGGCAAGGAAAGTGACGATTTTAAATATTTTGTCTACCTCGGATATGAACCATCTTGGGTATTTCTGGAGGAGTGAACGTAGGATTTAAAGATGGATCTATCTCACCTACAATATCAACGTTCCAATATCAATGTTTAGATACATTTTTAAAATAGAAACTGATCTAAATTTTGTCATCTGATGGAAAATATTCAAATACAATGAAAATATTCAAAAATAGAAAGACGGACAGGTGCATTTGAAAGCTTAGGAAAACTACAAGTGGTACACATATTTAAAACAATGGAAATGCAACGGTGCTAGACGTGAATTGTTAGTATTGTTTTTATTTTGAGCTCAACACATCAGAATCCTGTGGAACCTGTACTTTGAAAGAATCAGGTGATCTGCATACTATTTTGAGTGCATCTGGTATCTGGTAGATTTATGTAGTACTGTGGCCACAGGTACAAGAAAGTCAAGGAACGATCTCATCCTTTGACATATCGTATACAGGCCCATACAGATAGGCTCACCAGTGCCTTACCATCTAGTACAGATCGATCGAGCCTTTTACATTCACTAAATTCTTTAATATAGTTTGACTCTCCCTCTGTAGTTAGCAATGGTTGAACTTTTATATTTCTCTTGAATATGAAATGAATCACTGAATCAGATATGTTTTTTGTGTGGTAGGATTTTGAAAATGCTAGGTCGGTCGATAATGTGATACCACTTTCCACGAGGAACATAAGGGCACCTTATCAATTTATAAGAGGTGACGCCATGATCGGAGCACAAGTATGACCGGTTTGGTGGCAGATAAAATGTTGGCTTTTTTAAAACATTCCACCTCTTCCGAGTAGGTATATCGAATGTGTAAATCAAATCGAGTAATAGTAATAAGGAATCGTGAAATGATTTTATCTGCTGACGAACGTTTCGTACTTGTGACCAGGCATTTCAAACGACAGAAAGGTCATTCCTGAAGTTTTCGATATAAGAAAGTGTGAACCCTGAGTTCTAGTTGCAGTAGTAGAATTTTAGAATTTAAACTTTTGTGGTAGAACAAAGTACTTCGGTATTTTCAGAATACGAATGTTATCCAATACTAAGTCCCTGCTTTCCCTGCCTATATAGGAATTGAATTTGTCCTAAGAATGGTTCGTTGACGTGTGAGAAGAGAAGAAGATGTATGGTCATGGTCTCATGGTGTAAAATGAGGTTGGTTTAGGTGGAATAATAGTGGGAAGTAAAGAGTTAGAAGAAGAGTGACAATTACTTACCAGCGTACAGAGAATAGTCGTCGCCTATTCAAGAAACAAAGAGAAAAGACACAGAACACATATCACATTGAAAGAACAACCAAACCAGATAAAAATACGAATACGACGGTTTACGTGTACGTGTACAACGTTTACTCAAAATACTAAATCAATGAGTACGACGACGGCAACATTAAGCGTCCTCATCTCAACTACTATTTAGAACGGCTTTTCTACACTTAAATAAACTACAACCAAGAAGAGGTAATCCAACGAAAAAAGAAAAATGGTTTGAAAGGTTTACTCACTGGCTCGAGTCACGGCTTGAACTGCACGAACACCCTTACGAAATGTGGCCACTGAAATTTAAAACCACAACATTTAGTTGAAAGCATTGAACACTTTCAGAGAGTAACAATCGTTAGCACACGCAAAAATCAGACTATCGTAGAAAAAGGAGTTAGAAAGAAGCGCGTCCTTAAAACAAGGTTTTTCTGGTACACACTGGTTACAAAGCAAGAATTCCTTGTCGAACATCATGCAATTCTTCTTAATATTCCAAGTAAGCCGAAAGGCAAAAGGTCAGTTAGTGGTTCAGGAAGCAAAGTGTGAATATAGGAAAGAGTAATGGCTTAGTGCTGGAAGGTCTAATTTTTTTTAGATCTCATTGAAGCTAACGTGAATGAGTTTGTAACTCTTCAATATCTACTTATTTGGCATTAATTTATTAATTTCAAAATATTTTAATATTGGCTCAATTATACAGACTTTATAACGTCTGTGTTAGATTTTACTAAAGAATATCAAGTCTCATTTTGATACACTTTACAGGGGAAAGAGATACAATTACGACCCCAAAAAATCTACAATGTCACATTTCCTTTGTTTGTCGAAGTCGAGATATTCTCATTTTTTTACTCATCTAACAGATTGTACTAACTCATCAGCCACTTCAGTATATCGAATATATTTTATTACTGAATAGGATACGATCGACATTTGTCATACCGCGAGAAGGAATTGTCTTATCAATAAATATTTTTTAAATAAACCTTTCAAAATTTTAAAATGTGCAAAGATAAGCAAAGATAATTCTTTTGTGAAGATAGAAATTTTATTAGTTCGTTCGTGGAGAAAGTTGAAATAGAATGATTATAAACGCTCGCATTAGTATTCACTGCAAAAAGTGCAATGAGAATTGTATAGTGAGTTCCATACCCTCACTATTGAATGAATTTGGAAATGAACTCGACGAACACTGCATCATAAGAAGCATTCCTCCAATATCTGTTAAGACGAACGTGTGCGATTATCCTTTCATGTTTTTACTGACAGATGAGTAGTGGGGAAGAGGGAAACATAATATCCCATACTTCATTCAAACATTTTAATAATTCAACTCCCGACAAGAACGACTGAAGTCCCAATATGAATCAAATTACCTCATGTGAATAGTAAACTTACAATTTTTGCATTTGCACTTCTTGATCAATGTCTCATCCCGAACATCTTCATGACAGGACTTGCAGAAGAACCAGGCCCTGTTCATATGCATTGAATGAGATTAATATTTTCTACGCTAGAATCAGAGACTGGCAGTAGCATGTATATTGGGCTTGAATTAAACTCTGACCTTTTCACTTCGTCCGCGCTCTGAGCAATAAAGAATCCTATCGTATTGGCTTGCATTTTAGCTCCCTTAGGATTAATACATATTTTTGACTCAATCCCATCTTCCGCCTTCGTCTCAATTGCCAACAGTAAAAGCTTCAACTTGATGAAACAAAGTCTACAAAAGAATTATATTACTTTCATATTTATACACATTCTTAAAATTAACTCCTGGACAAATTCCAGGATAACTTTTCCATGTGTCGTTAGTACGCAGAACTGTTTTTGAACAGCTCAACATTGCCTAACACTACTACCAGGATTGTAATATATTAACCCTTCAAATTTTGACAATTTATAGGTACGACAGAATGAATTACAGAGAAAGTAAAAGTTTATCCGTCCGTCCTTCCTTACTCTCCGTACAATAACGATTTCTCAGAGTCAAGACAGAATATAAGGCATCACGTACATTAGTTTTTAACAAGGTACCTGGGGAATATTTCCGGAGTAATATATTACCACATCTTTGGATGGTTAGTACATTGCATTACATCTATTCAGAGCTCTCTCCCCTGCCCTGCGCTGGATACTCAGAGTGAAAGGTGGTGAAAGTCTTCCGTTTTCCAGAACCAGTATGTTATACGTAGTAGTGATGCCCTAAGCTCAGCATTTATCATTTGATGGGCTGTAAAAACCGGTGGCCTATTAGAGCCAAAGAGTGATTGGGGCAGGGAAGACTCGTAAGGTGGATAATGATGTCGGAGGACTTTCACTCATACATTTCACTGTACCATAGTATTATTTTCGGAACACCCTACTTTCTCTCCGTACATACGACATATGGAATAGTTAAGATAAAATGCAAATGAAATTTCCATACTCGGATGCTTGTGGAAAGCTCATTCCAACGAATGATGGACTCAGGGTCTCAGTATACATTTCACAGCCTGTTCCTTGGAGATAGTCATTCTGCCAGGCTTGAGTATCCGGTGACTGTTGAAGTGAATAAACAACCAACTCATTAGAGGATTTAATATGATAGCTGTAGCTCTTGAGTGAATGTGTAGGGACTGTATGACTAGATGACGGTGATGGCGGCCGCGAGTGTAACGGACATATTTTGTCCATTAAATGTACAAATTTGAAGAGGGGAATGGAACCCAAAAGGAAGACGACGTTCGCAAATATGTAGAGATCACTAGAGTGGAATTATCACCACTGAAGGGAACGATGGGAAAACAAAGATTTTCGCACACACAAACACAAATTGTAAATTCCCGCAAGCGTTACAAATTTTCCATCTCACAAATAAGCAAAACTAAATAACCTTTCGGACGAGAGAGCTAAGTAGCTAAGTTGTTAAATGATCTGCGAAGAATATCTGTCTGTCAAACCTTGAGGGCAACGAATGCTCGGAACGTAGAATGGAAAAGGAATCTCTACATGTGAGTGTTAAAATACACTTTTCAACAGGGAAGCTTTTATCGAGTGTAATAATTCATTACTCCCTGTCAACCCAAATGGAAAAAAGAGAAAGAGAGCGTTGTTCTAGACTACGAGGATCGAATCTAGCTTCTCTGCATGGAAGCCACAGCACAGCAGCTATATAATAAATCCGGGAATTCTTACACGTAAACGTAACTTTGCCAGCCCCGCCGCACCATCTTTATTCTTTTAGAATATGAGACATGAATTAAAAGTAGACTGACGCAAGTTCTACAACTATTCGGGTACCAGGAGTCACACACTCCCACACAATTATTATTATAAACTGGAAACTTCTCAACTAAACTAACTCAACCACAATGATACGGGTATCATCGTGGGCATAGTAAAAAAAATCATGAAAAGTAGGTGAGGTGAGCTCTTGTTCGTTAATGTTAAAGTTTAACCTACCAACTCACTTTCTCTACCCAAGCTATTCTAGTTTCCTTCAGGCGCTAACATTATCCCATAAATTGTCTATCTTGTTTCCTCTTCTTTTACTTTCCGTGTCGTCGTATAATACATAGAACCAAAATGTACCCCAAGTACTACAACTAGCCAAAATTCTCCGTTATATACAATAAGATAAAACAACGGAAAACGTTTGGGTCAATCTACTGTGATTTACGAGTGTGTTTTTCCTGGAACAACAACATCATCATCAGCAGTTCTGGAAACGAAACGTTGGAATTGTTTTAATTAAACGGATTTGTCCCTGAGCCAAGTCGTGAGTTGTTGGTTTACATATGAGTACATACGTACATATTCCAAAAACAAATGCAAAATTCTTCTAATGGTTAATTCAAAATCCATGTGTTCCAAAATAAAAGTAGTTGCGTACATTTACGTTATTGAATCATAAGTTGTGTTTCTGTAACCGTCAAACCCAACCCTCAGCTAACCGTGTACATTCTGCACATGCTCTACTACTAGAAGTGAATGTGGTCCATGACCCTTGAGTAGTTCGCTAGTTAAGTTAAGAATAATTGAAGAGTCATTTTCAATTACCGTTTTGAAGGAACGCATGGCGAAGAGGTTGGCCATCATTGTAGAGAACCCTGGGGCCAGACAAGACTGTGCAATGAATCCCAATTTAAGCTCCGCAAGGCAAATCACATCATCTCCTCTCTTCCAGTCCCAACTGGGAATGTTGAGCAGGTATGCCTGTGAAGAAAGACATGGACATGGAGAAACCAACTTAGCAAGTTGTCAGTCCTTGATTAGTTTTTACTTCAATGCAATGAAGAAAATGCTAGTATGACTGACAAAGCTCTCTGAGCCTCTCACTTCTAAGGTCCTAGTCCTTATAGACTCGACTCATGAAATGCGTCACTCGTAATCTAGCTTTTTGGGACCGTGGCCGATCAAAGTAGTCAAAAATAATACTGCGTCATCATTCCTAATTTCCCTGGGAAAACTTTCTCTCGACTACTCGACTACGACCTTTTGTCTTTTTACAAGAATTGCAAAAGCCAGTTAAGACCAGAGCTTTCGCTAGAAGCAAATTGCTTTCTCTCGCATCACGGAAGTAAAACTGCTTTAGAAGGAAGAACTTGAATAGCAATATTGCTTGGAATTACTTAAAAAATAATAAGAGGTTATGTCTGAGAACTTAATTACCTTCCAACTTTGAATGGGAATGTAGAACGAGCTCACACTATACAAAAGCTATGCTTACTTTCTCTGTTACAGAAATGGAGAGAGCTTACACGAAATGTTATATGTGAAATACTGAAATCAATTACTTTCAATTTAGGGATGATACTTCGAAATTACTCGAAGTTGTAATGTTCAAAGCTAACCGATTCGTCAAATTGCTATATGGGTAAATCTGTGGCTCGGATTCTAGAAAAATTACATATGTATACCTACCAATACTCCGTTCTTTCTGACCAAAAGAGATTTCTCACTAAACTTCAAATTTTCACCTGTGCCCTGCTTTGGCATTGATTAACACTCCAATTTTCAAGCGACGAGTGATTATGAATGACGGCTTAGCAGGGTGTCAAAAAAGACTTTAACCCAAGGCATAGATGAAAAATCGGGTACTGTTGCTAGTGATAAACCAGAGATCTGGTACAATTATGAAACCGCTTCAGTTCTCCAAACTATAATACTATCGCTAGTCGTAAGTCCAATTTTAGTTATTTTCAGTTCTTCAAATTGGTTCCTTTTAAATATCTGATGTGCCTCGGTGACCAAAGTGCACGTATAGAACTACAAGATGAAGGATACACACAACAGTTGTTACCTTATTATGATACTGCATGAGCTGAATGATGATCCTTGTGTCATCAGAGTAATTTTTGATGGAGATGACACGCATAATATTTGCAGCATCTTCAGCATCTGGATCCTGGCAATACTTATTGGCGAGGACAAGACAAGCATCTGCTTCATGCACCTGTTCACCCATTCATTTCATCACCATCATTAAAAACAAATACACAACAATATTTTTAGAAGATATGACCCAGTTTCTAGACAGTGAGCGTGAAAGAGTTCTCTGTAAACTCTTTATTGCCAGAGACGGGCCAAAGGTTACCCAATTTAGGTTGTGGAGGAACCCACAATAATAAATCGTAGTACCGTGTGAATATAATTATGACATCATTCTGTGTCTTCAGTTATTGTTAGAACAGAAGTGTTTACAAGAATGTTTTAACCAAACCAACCTTGACGCGAAGCAAAGAGGAACTTGACATGATAGTCCCTTGGAAGAACTTTACGGTTGTGTAGTGTCTTTTCAGCAAACCTTCCAACTCCAAGTCTGGCTCTTTCCTGAAATTAATTGTTGAATTGAAATGAAAAAACTTTGCAGATATTCTGTAAGTTCATTTTGCAGGCTGAAATATCAGCGTATACAATTTTTGAAATAAAATCAACGCTTACCTATGCAAAAATACCACTTCGACGTCCACGTCTTCCCGATCCTCGTGAAGAAAGTCTTTGAGGAAATGTGAGACCGACTCGTACGTGATGTGACCACAAACGACGATGTGCCTGAGCATAACATTAAGATATCAATCCAACAATCATATTATGCGGTTTGGGGACTTGAATCGCCTCATCATAAAGTGAGCTTAGAAAGCTAGTACAGCAATAAAAATTTGGAAAATGTGTACCATTCACTTTTTCGTGAGACGATCTAAGTCCCCGTATTTCTATTGCACGTCCAAGGCAAAAAGAATAAACAAATGGTTTGAAACAAAACAGTGGCGAAACCAAGAAGAAGCGAGTTACAAATACTACTGAAAAAGTGGGGTGAAGTGGACTTTACGTATTTCTGTTAGAAGAAAAAGGCATTACCAAAAATTGTTAAATAAAATTTCAATTCAAAAGCTAAATAACCATGCCTCATGTACATGTCAGAGTCTCTTTTATTTCTGATTTTCTATAGTCCATTCCATTTATCCAAGAAGTATTCTTAACGGAATTAAGAACTACATCAGAATTAGATGAAAAATTAATTAGTGTATCCCCGAAAGCGAACTCCTCCGAATAAATGAAATGGAGTATAAAACTTTATAATTTTGAATTCAATTAGAAATTCTTTGTAGATAATCTTTTGTGAAGTCGTTCGTACATTACCATAACATGTGAGCATGTTATGCTAAACTCATCACCTTTACTTTCATAAAAAGCATTTATACTTTGTAAAACCAGAAAGGGGAATTTTAAAGTAATGTTAGTGAGTATGAGAATGAGAAAGTACAAAGCTTTCAACCAATCCAACACTACCAGAGCGTGCATTATTTCTACCCATAATTTCCAAAACAGGTGCAGTTCATGCGTGAATTCAATAATAATGTCTTTTATTAAAGCTTCTGCTTGCGGCGGTTATTTGAATCCTTATCCATTATGCATGCAATTTATTTGTTAAGATGGGAGAGAGAGAGAGAAATGTTAAAGCAAATGAACCAAAAATTTTATTGTGATTTTTAAATTTTGGTCAAGAAAATTTTTTCATGAGGAGGGCACATTACATGACATTAAGAGAAGGTGAGTTAGATTTATGTCAGAGAAAAAAATCAGAGTTTTTTCTAACCTTCGTCCACGCTCGTTTTTCAAGGTGCCACCGTATTTCGGCCTAGTGCCGATTAAATCTATGATCTCCGGAATGCAACTGGCAAAAATCGCCTAAAAGGGTAATTCAGTTACTCGGTTACTCAACACAAAGTCATGATCAATGGTGGTAAACGGTCCATTCATTGTTTTTACCCCCTTATTAAGGTAAAACAAAATATAATACAAAACAGTCTTGGTTGTATCATTGTAGTATATGCGAGGCTAGCTCTCACAATGCTATACCATGTAATGTATGTTGTATATGAGAAACCAAGGTGTTGAAACTACACGAAAAACTACTCATTTCCAGAAATTTACAACGGTTCAGAAATTGGAATATAAATTTTTCACTCAGTCAGCCAAACAGCCCTTTTGTTGCGAGAAGAGAACTTTTTGAGAAAAAAAATAAATTTAATCATTCCAAACGTGTTACTTACTGTTACATTAATAAAATTCTCTTCATTTGTGCATCATAGCGTACATAATGATCAAAATGGCATAGCGTTGATAGAGCTATTGTTTCAAAAAAGATTTGTGTGAGTTCGTACATGAACGTATACCTACGTAATAATATAATTATCGACTACTTGGCTAGTAAAAACTAATGAACGAAAGCTACTGAACGTAGAATAAAACAAAGAACACAAAAGTTTACGGAATTCCCATGCAGGCTAGAGCAGTTAGCATTCTGCGAACCAACCGAACCGACATGACTGTTAGAATTACAAATTCAATTCCAGTCAGCCAAAGAGAACAGAAAGCATCTTTTCTGCGAGGGGTTTTAAGTTTGGACGTGAATCGATCCAAATATTTTAGGAACGTAGATAAGAGGTGAAACATGAGTTATATTAGAGAGCTTTCCACGCGAAAGCAAAAGCGATGAATTTGACTTCGACAAGAGAGAGAAAGAGAGAGAGAGACCGAATTTTAACATGCAAAATGGGGGTCTTTGGGGATAAGTCATGCACAAAAGCAAATTTCAACTTACTTATTAGTCACTAAACGTAATGTGTAGCTTTTGTGTCACGTGACCAATTTATCATATCTTACACACAATTAACTTCTAGTACCTAATTTCTACTCTCACCTGCACGTAATGTAATAAAACATTCCAAATGGGGGGAGATGAAGGGTAAATCGTTGCAATGCGAAATGCAATGCAAGTGTGCGATTAATTTCCTGGATTAGAATTTAGGAGGTGCACTTAAATTAGAAAGAAAAAGTGCTAGACTAAATCTAAGGTAAGTAGGTTTTCATGAAACGGTGCTCCTTGGTTATTAAACCCTTCTATAGGTACATACGTAAGATCTAAAAACAAAACAAAAAAAAATGTTTCGCCGTGCTGAAACTACTTGCAAAAAAACTGAGCAGTAAAAACTGTGTTTCTTTTCGAAAATTGAAAAAAAATACAAAAAAACTCGAGCAGTGGGGAAATGATTGATTGAGAGAATAGTACATGAGAGCAAGGACTGTACCTCCTTCCAGGCGTTTTATTTAAGGACCCACCATACTTGGGCCGATTCCCAAGAATTTCCGTGATTTCGGGAATCCAACTGGCAAAAACAGCCTTTTCCAACACAAAGATAAAGGAGTAAAGAATTTCAACTTAGGTCATATTTTTTTTTAAATTTTGTATTTCTTTGTTTGTAAACTGTCAGCAAACTAATGTAAAATTATTGTAAATACATATTGAGATAATTTTTTGAGAGAATGACAGCTTTACCTCAGTCTATGTGATTCGGGTCATACAACTAACTACTATAATTACATAACCCATTGACTAATGTTTCTCACAATTATTGTTGTGATTGGTTTTTTATGTTATTTTAAAATATAAATGAAGAAGTCATTCACAATTTGTACAGCTAGCAGTACATTGCAAGTATATAACATTGTACTAACAGTACACAGTCACAATGCAGCCATAACCAGAAACGCAAAAAACAATCATTCTTATAGATTACAACATCGACAGTAAGTAAAATACTCATGTTCTTTTTTAACTCTACAGCAGAAGTATTATGGACATGAAAAGCCACATCGCAGACCAGTGCACTAGAAATAAAGGAAATGACATCCACAAAATTTTATAAAAAAAGATCTCATGTCTGATTGAAAAAGGAGAAAAAATACTAAAATTTCTTTGCCACTTTTACTGGGTCGACTTGGGAGGCATCGATTTCAGAAGTTCTTTAAATTGCTCCAACTTTCTACGGAGAAAGTATGGATGCTTGGATGCTCTTTTCCAATTTTACTCAAATTAACCTTGACTGGTCGATAGGGGGGAGTCAAGCAGAACCAAATCAGAGTAGCAAATACAAGAGGTTTCTTTCAATTTATATATTTTTGTGCTGACGATTCGAGAGTATGCATGGATGAAGGCAAATAAAACATTCTCTTCTTGAATGAGTACTATCGGTATAGCCGCCAACTTAAGTTAAATCAGAAAAATTTTAAGTTCCTATTACGTTTTGGTCAAAAGATCAGGTTAGACGATTGTACGAAACAATCATTTGTTTAAATATGAATATTCCACAACTCTGCTCGGACTAAATACTAACAGTTAACAAAACAGTTGAGACCAATGCGTTAAATACATAGGGCAAAGTGTTCAGGCATAGATAAAATTTCTTCGATCATCATTTTTCGGGTTATTGCCTAAATGTGAATAGATTCGAACTATTCCTGATTCGATTTTTTGTATGATGCAGAACTCCCAGGTTTATGAAATGCAACCTGGGCTTACCCCGTCAAGTAACCTAACCCTCCTGCTTAACCGTTTGTTCTGAAATTTTCTGAGATGCTCCCAATGATTTCGTGAGGGTTATAAGTTGGTGATATTGCATGAACCTCAGACAGTCCTTAAGACTAAAAGTTTTTCTGTCATTCACCGAAGTGTCGATTGAATTCATTTCCATTCGTGTTTTGGTAGTTTCATAGCCATCTTCCATGCATACCTCAGCTTATGAACCGTGAGAGAATCATATTGGTATCCATTTCTCACATTCAGTTTTACTCGCTGAATATTCATATCAATTTTTTGAAAAAGAAACCAATCGTAATCGCCAGTTCCTCCATAGCATCAAAAAAATTAATCCGTCACAATTGCTTCATGAACTTGAAAAATTAAGACTTTAAGATAAATTCTTTACTATATAAACTTATTTCATCGCGTGGATAATGGTAGGGGAGGTATTTGGTACAAAAATGATTGCTCAGATCGTGGTAAAAAAGGATTGGCCGGATGATCCCAAAATATGCAATTCGGGGTTGCCACTTTATGTAAACTACGTTCAACAACTTTCTATTCAACAAACTCAATGTAATCAAATATTTGTCAAAATCAGGAACACCAAACATCATAAATTTAAAACATGTCAAGTCCTAAAATAAAACGAATATTAATACAAGTGTAATGAATGATAAAAAAAACTCTACTTAGTTATCAGACTACGTTCTTCAAGTCTGGACTCATTAATCCATGCACCAAACTTAGAACAAAAATTAATTCATTTTCAAATAATGCAGTCATATTTTACAGACGAATCATATCGAAGTGAAAACTAAAATATAATCATAAGAGTATGTTGTATTTAATAATAAGTGGGTAGTTTTTGTGTGCAATGACCTGAGTCGAGAGTGAATTGAGAAAGTAACATAAATATTCCTGATTAGTGAACTTTAAACACACATGCCATTTTGACTTTTTGTGTGTTCTGACTGGTTGGCTGACAATTTCTTTTCTTTTTCACAAATTGAAAACTTTATTCTAACCTTATTGAAAGAATTTCGACTCCTTCAACTCCTTAATGTTTTTCTTATAACGAGTGTATCTTAAACCAAAAAAATGAATTGAATAATACAAAACTTACCAAGCCGACGAGGAGGAAAAATACAAGGAATGTTCTTCCAAGGACAGTTTTGCAAAACACATCACCGTAGCCGACCGTGGACATAGTCACAATTAAAAAGTAGACGCAAGTCCAATAGGAAAGTCGTTGTGGATTATCAAAATGAAATGGATCACCCGAATTCTCCAACTGTTACAAAATAATAATCAAATTTTAAGTTTAGTAAGAACTGCCATCGTCAAACAGAATCATCACATCTCTATAGAAAAGGATTTCGGTGTGTATTTGTTCTACGAAATGCATCTTAAGCGAATGCCTCCATTGCAAATACACTTTCAAACTACCACAACACCGTGTCTGCTCGAGAGGCCAAACCCTCAATACAGCGAAGTTGTAAGAGCTGCCAGAATTACTCAGTAACAACGGGGCTAACCGGCTAACTAATATTTATAGTTAACATTAAATCTACATTTAATACTAACTTTAAGAACGGTTGAAGTAGGAATACATTTCTGGAATTTGTATCAACCTTCTGAAATAACAAATGTTGGAGTTTATTCAGAACTTTAGATTATTCATCGGTTCTTTCCAGGACAAATGACGAATATACTAGGTGACCCTCAGGCAGACTCAGGGATTATTATACCATCCTACTACTACTACTCATGATGAATTCTTCAAAGTCTAGAATTTATGATGGTACATATAAACCAAAGTAGTTTCACTACGTGGGCCGGCAAGTAAAGAGCAGCTTTTCATAAAATTCACAACTTCTCTCTTCTGAGCAGAGATTCAGTGTAGTGGAAGGAAGCAAAACAAGTTTAGAGTCCTGAGTAACGTTTTACGTCATAAAAGAAATTCTATTGAGAAAGATTCGTACAGGATAACAAGGCATTATCATTTCTCCTTGACTCAAGAATTGGCAAAAAAAATAAAAAAATACGAGAAGCCTTACGGCACATCATGGCATTACGTTTCATGATAATTTTTACAACGGTTCCCGAATTTTTAATATGCTTTACGGAAACTAACTTTGGGGCTATTACTTACAATCAAAACATTATTGAGGTCGAGTTCAATGGAATTTCCGTGACTCGAATAGTTTCCGAAATCACCTGTTCTCCTAAGCATAGAACTTAAATTTTAATTAGAAAACAACTTGGCTGGAAAGTCTAATTGACTTCTATCTGCTCGGAAAATGGGTTAAGCTAGGGCTCCTCTTTGAGCTTGAATAATTCACAACCCAGAGTAATAAAACGTCGACATCATTAAACTGAACTAATGCTTGAATGTGAAACTTGTGGCAAACCAGGAACACAACGCTTTTCTGAATATGTTCGTATTAAGTGTGATTCTGGAAAACGGTACACACGGAAGAAATTATTCCGTTGAAAGCGGCAATAGCGTAGAAATTGCTGAAAGAGAGAACGTTTCAAGTGGGGAGTTGGAGCTTTCGGTGACACTATTAAGAAATTGCTGAGTAGAAGGAATTGAAGGGAAGGAAGTTTTACTGAATGGACATTCATTGCATTGGAGACTTGTCCTTTGAATTCATGTCTGCCGAGATAACTTTACTCGCCTGAGTCGTTTCCCCGGATCGCATCTCGTTTTTTCTTCTTCTTTTTTCGGGAGAAAGTCGGGCGGGCGGATAGCTAATCGAGTATAACGTTAATGTTCGTATTGAGAAAGAAGTCAGAAAAAAGAAAGGATGGAGCCGCATGAGAAAAAATTCGTAAGGTACTCAAGAAAAAGGAGCAAAAAGAAGATCGAGCGACTTCCATAGGGAATCCAAACCCAGATTGTGTCAAAGGAACCAAAGGCCGGCTTGCAACCGAGCGGAGCTAAATAGACTAATCAAATATTCGTCAGGAAGACAAAATGTCTTGACTCAACTCATAAATGAATTCAGGTTACTATACTTAAATCCAATAGATCTGGTATCAATCTAATAGAGAAATGGAGAACTCAAATCTCATGCCAACTCTATATCTCATCTTTTCCACAATCTATCGTAATTTCATTTTTCTTGTAGACATAGCTTAAGCCAACATCAACCATATCTACTGAGGCTAACAAATTTGCATGAAAGTCTGCACTCGGATATAAAATCAAATGGGGAGGAGAGTTTTTAATTGAATGATGGATACTGTCAGGCTAGTACGCTCAGGAAGTGAAAAATGTTATTATTTCCACTACGTTTTCTACCTCAAAATGACGTCAATGGCGTATTCCCTTTGATTTCGCCGCTTCCGGATCGATTTTCTCCTCTCCTTATTTCGAATAAAGAGATTGTCCTTCTCTCAACTGTACTATAAAAGCCTTACTTTGTATTCTCGTCCGTGGTTCGCTCCCAAGATCGCATTAAACTTAATCTTGGTTTGACTTACGCTTACATTTATTTCAAGGAGCTGGACAGAATTTCTATAAGAAATCACACAAAATCCAATTCTTTTCAACTGCATAATGTGCCATGAATTTTGCTGCCGAGAGAAATATTGTAGAACAGTCTTTCAGAGTTTGCACAGAGTCATCAACGACCTACTTGAAATTCATAACCCAGTCCTATCCGAAAAATTAACACCAGCACGGAAAGGATTGGGATCACTGAGATTTATTAAAGTGATAGGATCACCTTAAGGAAAAAAAGAAATTATAACGAAAAGGACAACTTGGCTGATACGACTGGATGCGGTACAATCACAAGATCATACTTCACACTACATTCAAATCTTCAGTCAACCTGTGCTACACGTTTAACTTTTTTGTATCTAGACTTTTTATAATGTAACCTTCTTGGCATCCTACCTGGTTGTGTGGTGCAGGCTGGACTGCAAAGGTGGGTGAAGGAATCTTTAAGTAAAATGTATCGGCTTAGTTCGAAAGGATTATTTTATGTAGATATCTTTACTGGTCTTACGCACATTTATAGCATTTTCAGAGTTGCTACATTTTCGCAGGAAGCTTACACAGCTCGGAGGATTCTTTGCATTAAATCAGTAAAGAAAACTAGAGAATGTAGTGAAATCATAGTAAATCACCCGGGGAAATTCTGAACTCTCCAGGGTTAGAATGAAGAAATGAAATCATCGCCCGCCCATGAGTTTGACAGTTGCTTGCTATCGATTTCTCTGAGCCCACACAATAAATTTGGCGATAGTGAGATCTTAATGGTGACGGTGGATTCAAAAGAAAAGCCTTGGGCTAAAGGCGGAGGTTTCTTAAAAAATAATATACTTACTAGAGCCTTTAGTACTATTGGACTCTAGTGCTTGGATCTGGGATTGAACTGCACGAGTGAATGGGACAGAGAAAGTAAGGAATTGAAGAAATAAAAGAAAGAAATAGAACTAGAAGTAGAAATACTCACGAGATGAATGATTCCAGCCGCAGTGAGCCAAACAGAGATGAAGATGGAGACCAACTTCAAACGGAGACCAATCAATCAAACATGGAATCAAAATAACAGTTATTGTTAGAAATTATTCCATATTACTATTATTAGGTGTAATCAAGAGGAAGAATTAACATTTTGTTAATGTATTGTTGACATAATATTGTTAATAATTCCTCACCTGAGCGAGACGAATTGAGCTGGAAGTTTTGAGAATGTTGAGATATTGAAGAATGTCTGGAACGGTCATGAGTCTCAGAGCTCGAAGAAATCGAAGTCCAATCCATGTTCGATCCAAATAAATGGACTTTAAAGAAAATAAGAAATGATTTCAAAGAAGTGATTTGGTGACAGATAACGATTTGGAAGAGAAAGTAAAATGTCGTATTTCGGGGATATTTCTAATGCATGCAGTTTTTCTTTTTTTCATTTTCTCCTTCATTAGTCTTTTCTCTTTCAAATTAACAAAATAAGTACTTACCACGAAAGACGGAGGAATTGTAAAGTAGTCCACGAAACTATGCATCTCTAACATGAACCATAGTTTGTCCGAGGCTGCCATAAACTGAAATCCCACAAAATATTAATATGTTGTAGACATTGTGTACAAAGCCTGGTCCATATACATTGACATGAATTGCCAATTTTGTATCCAATTTTGTAGTTATGAATATAACATTTTAAACACACTGTGACATACATCATCGGAAAGATTTTTGAGCAAGATTGGGAAAACCTAGCAAGACTTGCAGAAATGAAAAAATGAAATGCCCATAATCACGTTGCCTGATTGTAAGGAGTGTCTGCAACACAAATATAGAGAAACACTCTCTAAGAATAATGGCTTTCTCTTTCTAAATTGCTGAAGTTTTTCCAAAGTTCAGATATCTCGCAGAAAAATGTATTATTTATTAAATAACTTTTGGTTGGTTGGCTGGTTCGGTTAGTTGGAGTTTTCATAAACATTTATTACTGGGAAACAAAGGGATAGGAAGATTCGTTCCAATTTCTTGTGGTATGGCTTGCAAAATGTCAAACAGAAGTACCGTAAAGAAAACTACACAATGAGCACGCAAAAGTGCTTTCTGTCAGAACTGGCTGGGTTTTGGATATATTGTGAAGGATATTGTGATATTGAAACAACTTCTGTGAAGGAATCATCCCCAAATTCCTAACAATTTCGGACTTACTAATACACAGGTAGGCATGGAGGCGGCTCCGAATGCTCGATTCACGGCCCCCATTACCCCTGTGTATTACCAACTTCGAAACGGTTTGGGGATAGTTCCTTCACAAAAGCTGTTCAGGAGGTTAAGCACTACAACGTGTCCAAAATTCAGCAAATTCTGACATAAAGCACTTTCCCGTGCCCGTTGTGCAGTGTACTTTTCTAATAAAACCGGTAAATATTAGAACCAGGGTCTCGAATATAACTCAGATCTTTCTCAAGCATTCTCCAATGACTCTACAGAGAAAGTAGTGAAAGTACGTGCCCTCTGATTCTACCTAAATGAATACAACCCTAGGTTTGTGTTCTGTTCGGAAATTTACGGTATCCATAAAGTAAGTCGAATCCTTTGAATGTTTTTCTCAAACTCAGTTCACTGAATCGGGGAATGTGGGAACTATGTTGAGGAAACACAAAACTCTCCAAATCTGGGCCAGTTTCGACAAAGTAAGGTACAAATCCAATTTAATTTTAACATTCTGAATGATCCGAAATACAACACTGCGTGGCTGCTACCCAGTTAAATACTTACGGCAAACTTTGGAAAAGTATAAAAGAAAAATTCCACTTTAAGAAATGAAATTACACCTGCGTATGCAGGCGGAGAACTCTAAAGCTCTATTTCTGGCGAACTTGCGATTGGCAAAATTCCAGCAAACAAAGTGGAATGAATGGTCAAACCGTAATCTCATAAATTCCCAAAAGTCATTTCCTCAAGTGGAAAGGACACTGGCGTCAACAACGAGTTTTATGCCCTGGGTTGAGCTGCAATTTCAAGTAGGTCTGAAAAGTTGTGAGGGCATAAGACCTCGCATTCTTCTTCAACAATTCGAAAGGATAAGAAAATGAGCTTTATTCAGTACACCTTCTCAGAACCATAATCCAGATAAAGACGTAAAATTGTTGTTAGATTGTTTGTATATCCCTATCAGTCCTTTAGATCTCACGCTAACAGATTTGAAGAACTTGTAACATGAAATATAAAACTCGAATATTTCTTTTCAAGCATTCCATTCATAAAAATTATACTAGAACTTAAAGATACAGAAAATACATAAGAAATTAAATAGCAAATGGTAAATTATCCTATGGACGTAAATATGTACTTACTCTAATGAAAAAGTAGACCATAAAAAATATGTTGAATGCTAAATCAATCTGCTGTGTTGTATTTTGACTCCACTCTTCACATTTCTCAACCCCCGAACTATTGAGAAACAATACAAATTGGTTAATGCGAAATCCATGTTGTTCGTGACAGACAGCCATCACAAATATGGCACACGACTGATTAAAATAAATTTTGACTTACGATGAGGCGTCAACGAAATAAATTATCTGGAAAGAATGGAATAAATATTAGTTGTCATTATACGTATTTCACAAAGTTAGCATTTAGCGGAACTAACGAAGTCGTGGGTCGCGTGGAAGTGCAAGTGGAATGAGATCAACATTTGTCGTGGCGTAAAGATGAGCGCTTTTGTACTCGTCGGAACTACAAAACTCGTAAGTGTTGGAGTTGAATCTCCTTTGCTCTTTTCATCTTTATGATCAAATTGCATTGCATTCTACAGCTCGTCATACGAGCTCTTCATTATGACATAGTAAACCTGAATAGTACCATGAATAATTCATAGGCTATGTGATATGATTATTGTTGTCGCGCATTATATTGCTTAATTTACAAATCTTCACTTCGTTCATTTTTCAAAAATGGAAATTTGGTAGAAATTATACCCACTAATAAAATATGAAATCCGATAGTAATAATGCTTCCCCTTCCTATAGCATGAAACTCCATTTTCAATAGTAGTTAGTACAGGAGATTTTCCTCCTTTCTTTATTGAAGGTCAAGCTGGACAATAAGCGGAGTTTCGAAGTAAAGATGTACTTTTACTATCTCTCCGTCTCTTTTCCACTATTTTTAAGATGGTAGGATCTTAACTCTTTTTGGGATACAGGACAAAAACAGATGTGTAGTACGGGATTTCCTTTACAAATCTTGGTTACGTAAACATTCGTTCTAACGATTTAATATTTGTACCCACAATTGCTTTCATTAAAAAAACATTCAATTTTAACCAGCTCTGTACGTCAATTCTTCTTAATTTCAAATCAGAAACTACTTATAGTTTTGACATTTTCTGTAAACATGCTCTTGTGAGATTTGAGTTGAGAATATAAATTCCTTTGCGCATGTGCAATTCATTACACATACTCGCATTACTAGTAAATACTAGTAATCGGTCATAATGTTTACTGATTATTTCCAAGCATTTTGTTCTATTGGCCATTTCCATAAATAAAAAATGTCGCTGCCATTTTTTTCGACTTGTACAAAAGGGTTCAATGGTTTAATAAAATGGTTATGGAATTCGCACGTTCCACCTTAAAAGGATTAAGTAAATGGAATTCTCAAACTCACCAGTGATGCAATACTTAGTTTGAAGACAAGTACCACCTGAAAACAAACAAAATAGCATAAATTAGAAGTGCTATTATAATATCTTCACTTTTAATAATCTTCGTGACTAATGGAAGACATTTTTGGTTCCATTCCAAATATATACATACATCGTAATATAATGCTATACAAGGCACTTGTATGCCATATCGAAATGAACGAAGGAATCGAACGACTACATATGTCCTACGAAGAATAGTAAAATTTGAATTGCAAAAATAGCCGAGTAATCGACCTAACAAAACTATTTCATTCACACATACATAGGTTTGCAATAGATACAACAGCGGGAGTTCTTGGTTAATTAAAATGTATTTCAATCTTCTCTGGCTCAGCAGTTAAGAATGACCCTAAATCCGTTTTACGATCCTATTCATCCCTTCCACCGTTGTTTCATTGCTCCATTTCATAGGATACTGAGTGAACGAAAATGTACTACCACCGCAGTTTGAAAGGACTTACTAATAAAAACTGGACTTGTGCTGTCGGCGTACTCAATAATATTAGCAAGAAGCAGCAATCAATTTACTATAACCAAAAGTACACACATTAATCTTTATCCCCCGGTAAAGCTTGGTCAAACCAGCTCACGTATTTCTAGTCTCGGAATGAATTTACCCCTAATAGTAACAAAAACTTCAGGTGAAAACAACTACTTTGCAGTGGTTTTTGTAGCGCTATGCTTCATCAGGACGTATGTGCGTTATGTCTGACACACCCTGTACATTCTGGATTCAACATACATAGATAGATATGTAGTGTGCAAAACGTACTTGGAAGAAAATAAGAGAAAAAGGATAATGCAGAGAGAGAGAGCACAGGTGAACGTTTTCTCACTCATGATGAGACAACTGAGGCTTTGACTATCTCTTCAATTCAAGGCACACATTTTGATTGAACCGAGTCGTATGTATTCAGCATTGGCGGAAGTCAGGGAATTGTGAGCCAACAAATAGACTCTCCGAGGAAAAACTTTTCCCTTAAAGAAAAGTCAAACATACGAACTTTTCTCTCAGAATGCATTAGTTGTCCTCGTCTTTGAATACAAACATATATATGCAGGCACTCACCCACATATAAAATACATACATATTTATTTACTTACGTGTTACAGACAACCCGTAGAATCGTAATAGGATAAGTCATAAACTGAAAAATCATTCCGATCCATAGAGTCGGTTCAATAATAGGGGAGATGGGGTTATTGAAATTGCACAGTTCATCAGTCTGTGGAATACAATTTATTTTTCAGCAATTCTTCTCTAGTGATGATGATTATATTTTTGATATTTGGAAGTTACGAATTCTGAAGGCAAAACCACGAAGAGTATAGTTAAACTGAAGTCATTCGTTTTTATACTGTAAGATATTTTGACATTTTTCTTTATAGGTGAGCTATCTGAGTAGTGCACATGTGTGTGAACATAATAGTTTTTAAAATTATTTTGGTTTGGATGCACTTGAATGCTTTGAATTTTCCATAACATATGTAAGAAAACACACACCCTCGAGCTCTTTTGCTTGTTCAAATTCAAACCATCTATATCATATATGGAAACTAACAAATAATCTGTTTCCGCGAACAGCATTCCAAAAAAGGATTGTCATTTGGAATGAATTAGTTCAGTCATGCGTCATTCCTTGTGCCAAGCTTTGCCCTTTGTTTTCTATTTATCTCTATGTACAATGTGTCTTTAGCCTTTCTTTACAAGAATTACAAAACAACTCTCGGAGGTAACAAAAAAAATTGAAAGAGAAAGTCGTGCATGGACTTTCTCTTATTCTTTCTTCACTCATCTTCCTTTCCCCCCTTAGTTTCATGTTTTTCCTAACGTTTTGAGGCAGTTGTCGTAAAAGTAGTACAAAGTACACATTAGAACCACATGTCCGATTTTATTTTGTTAAAAGGAAATGTCGAATTTGTCGAGAAAACTCGAGTCACAAAAGAGGTGTTAAGTTATAAATAGAAGCTGCCTCCGCCCCATTTTATGTTTTTAGTTGGCGAGCCTTTGAGTGTGGCTTTCTCTTTCCTAATATGTCTAGAGTAGCAATTATCGTTAGGGCACATCATTCATTGTCACCTTCTAGTCTGATAAAAACTCGCAAAGGGGAGTAAGAAACCCAATTATCTGAGCATCAGCTGTCTTGAATGATGTCCTATCCCCAAGAATCTATCAATTGTTACTTTCATGTGTTCGAGTATCGAAATTTAATCTATCGTCCACTGGTTAATTGACCGCATTGCCAATTAATCCATTTATTGGGGTCAATTTGATCACGCACTTCTACAGACGAGATAGAATTTTCAAACCATTCGTTGTGAACTGCGACATCACTTTCTTCGGTTTACAGATGAATCATTGTATGTTTTGGGAAAGTGCAAGTTGACTGAAACCTGTTCCAACAATTACAAGAAAAATACAAGCAGACCGCGCTAAAAAAATTTTGCTTCCGAGAAATTTCAT
>JAQGCB010000097.1:0-33102 GCA_034698835.1 Protaphorura tricampata
AAATCTCTTATTCGCAATACTTATCTAATGTAATTATTTTGTACTTGCACTACTTGCACTTAGCTCTCCGGTGGATGGAAAAGTGAAATTGGTTCGAAAAGTATATTCAGTCGTCTCATTCTTTGAGAACTATTTTGTTACAGACTCCTCTTAATTAGCTCTTCAGTGGAAGCAAATCTAAAAGTTGAAAAAATGTAGAAATTAATTTTAAAGAAATACTAATGGGACTAACTAATGCATAGTCTCTCTAGCGTAATCACTTTAGAGAATTACAGTTTCGCAAACTTTAAATTGGTCCACCTTGAAAATAGTAGAACCACTATAGAACGATTATCCTGGCGATTATCCGAATAGGTTAATTTTGAACTTTTAAAGTGTGGCGACTTTTCATGGGTGGACATGTTAAAGAGGTGTCACTATTCATATAACATCTTTTGTAATTCAAAGTAACTGTTGCATTGTGAATTTTTTAATATATGTGCTCACCAATTGAATAAAAATACAAGAAAAGGGTTCTTCTTCCTCCATTTATTCGCAATAATTTTTTTACATTTAACAAAATATCAACCATGCTTGTCTGTAAATTACAAAATGACAAAAATTGAAAAATGCAAAGCTTATCTGCATATGAATCAAGAATACGTACATGTGGGACTGCAATTTCAACGCAACGTGTTAAAACCTTACCGTAACGCGATGCGCAATCACAATTTAACACCACGTAAAGAATGAATGGAAAACCGGATTTCTATTCAGACGAGCACTTTCGGTTGGATCCTCTTGTCTTTTTCTTTTAATCTTTGGTGCACGTGCATCCAACGTACTCTTGAGCTACAGTAAGATTTTTATAAGCCTTTGATTACGTAAATCCTAAACAAAAGTCTTGTACAATAAATTTCCAAGATAGCCCGTCCGAGTATTCCGAAATTGTTCAACGCTTTATACTAGTGTTCAAAAATGTAAGATTTCCAAAGCGCCAACCCGAATACTAGAAACTGTCGGTTATTCTGCCAACTTTACATACAATCCAGAGGGGGTATTACTTGAAGTACTGCACAATGTACATACATAATGTAATTTCTCATTCGGATACTTGCATTGTTTTGAAGTAACGGATAAACTAAGTTTGACAACTTTTAATATGAAAATTGAATGCATATAAATAAATTGTAGAATCATTAGTTTTATAGTTTGGGTCATCGTGAGTTTCGTGAGGGTTTGATTTTGCAGTGAAATTTTGCGAAGTCCTCTTCATCTGAATTATACCTTCTTATTTTCACGTTACATATTCCTACTAGTGCGAATTCTGTTAATGATTTTTTTTACTACCGCATGACCCTCCGACTGATTTGCATTATTAATTCGATGCTACAAAGAAATATACCAGACAGTTCCAATTTTAAAATATTGGGGGAGGAAGATTAAACGGTATCCCCAAACCATTGCCCACGAAAACTTTGACTACTGATCATTGCTCTGCATGTTTAAAAAGTTTGGATTTTTCCAAACCTCGAGTGAGCATTCATGTTACTTCCTATTTTACATTGTCTAAATGTTTGTAGTTGTTACAAAAAGGGTTTTCCATCCGGACCAGACAATTGGTACTGGCACCCGCGGTCTGTCACTATGAAAATATGGGTGGCTGTTGGACATTTTCATTGTGTTTGTATAATGCTGTATTTGTAAGCTAAAACTGGAGAAGTGGAGTAAGGGGTGATCTTATAATGACGACACACGATGTACGATGTCGGACGAATGTAAATCCAGTTCATAATAAAATGGGAATAAAAGTTGTTCCGAACATAAAACTAAAAAGGGGTCCTTCCATTGTGAAGGAATGGGGAGCCCTAAATCCCTTCAGACCAGAAGTGCACAACTATTGTATGGATCTTGATCTCCAACTGAATTCATTCACAGTAATAAACTAACTCATTGTCCTCCTCTTGTATTTGAAAAATTAGGGTTGACAAAGTTGACAAACGATTCAAAGGACAGGCAGAGGGTTAACCGTTTGCTTGTGTTGTGTACGGGGTGGTTCATAGCTTTATATTCTATTCCACTCTATGCAAGCCAACATCCAAAAAATTGTTGAAAATGGTGATGTTCGGTTTTCAAGGAATTTACAGCTACAATAATTCGAAACAAAATTATTGGATTTTTTTGTACAACAGAGGAGAGAAGGATTCATACTTATGGTCCACCCTGTATTTCCGTAGTAGTAGAAGTAGAACATGTAATTTTCGCATAGATCTGCCGGTCATTCCCAAGTTCATGTCTGGAGCTCTGTGAATTGAGTTGGAATCGTAAAATGAAATGGAGTTTCGAGAATTATGATAGCGTCCCAGACAATTTTATTGTGTTTCGATGATTTTATGTTCTTTGTTGAAGGATTCTCTGAAAATAAATGTAATTCCAGAGACAAAAGAACAACATACAGTTTTTATAAACACACACGGTACAGTAGTGCCATGTCGGTTCGCAGGGTCGTGCCAACCCAGCCGTTGCTGCCAAATGTGTCGGGTGGTCATTAAAAGTGAGATATACATTATGTATAGAAAACAGCGTGACATTTAAAAGTGCTGTCGGACGGCAATGCAGATGGACTTTGTAGCTAGCTTTTCAAACCGAGTCAAAATATATTTTCCCATATTTTTTATTTTTCCTAATATTCGGAGGTATTGTCTGGCTATCTGATAAGACATTTAACCCGGACTGTAACATTTTCCAGGAATTTCCGTCGATTTCAATGTGGGGTGAGAATAACTAACAATTAGCCTTTGGGGTGTAATTGTTCTACCAATTTGCAGCCGTCTTCCTTCAGAATAAATACAATTTCAAAAGAGCATTATGAATGCAGGACCAGACAAATGTAATGAAACATTATCCCGACGCGTGACACTGGGTTCATTATACATTCATTCAAACTAAATGCCACGTGCTTAGGACACATATGTTAATATTTTGTATCCACTCCAAAATCAAACCCTTTTTTTCCATTGTCATTTAAATTTTGAAATGGAGGGGTCTGTTCTATTTTTTTACGGGGAGACGGGAGTCGTAAAATTCTACCGTACTGTACTATCTATAGTTATTCATCCGGTGATATAAATTAGCAGTAGATATGCCTAATACAACTGCGCACTGCTACTTACTGTACAGGAACTTTGTGTAGTTTCCACTTGAATTAACATTTCTGTAATAAACCATGTCCGTGTGAATGCGAGTACTACTGATTTGAAGTTAAATGAGTTTCACACAAATACGAATTCACATACTTGCATATACCATAGAATACGGCTTACATGTGTAATATGTAAACTGAGAATCTTAATTAAAAATACTAAAAATACTAGAAATTCTTAGAGACCAAACCGATGAACTTGAACTTATAGTTGGTTTTATGCATTTGCTTTATTTGAGAAATTACAAGATGGGACTAAATTAACAATATTAATATAGTAAAAAATGCTTGCCGAAATGAGACCGTCCCATTTTGTTTTCAGCGTTGTGCGAAAGTGCGAACCTACACAATGCCAAGTTTCCACGTTAAAAAGAGTCATGGTTCTGGTCTCTGGTTTCCTAATAATTCCGGCTGTTCCGATGATTGACAGGCATGCATGCATGCAAGTAATTTGGTTACGAGAAGTAGGCTAATGTTAGAATTACAACATACCCATTTCTGGGTGATCCCAGTGATTCGTAGTACGAAAAAATTCTAGTGGAAATTATCTGACAATGAATTGAGAGTAACAATTAAACAAATATATTGAATTTATGTTCAATTAATTGTTTGACTCCTTGAACATATTGGCACATAAGTCAATTTATAATTTTATCATGTCCCTGTTTTTTTCTAGAAATACTTATGAAATAACTGCTGGAGAAAATGGAATATTATGTGACTCCTCCAATAAAACCTGTTGCCAACAAGGATCCTTATCTTCAATTGATATAAGACATCGGGAATCTGTTGATTTAATTTTGGTAAGAAACCTTACATTCGTCGTTTTACTTAGCGTTACATGGTGACTTATTTGTATCAAAACACAGTTCATTCACAAATCAAAGCAAACTCTATAAAACTTTTCTTATTTCTTATTGAATTCTAGGAAGATGCTCCTAACTTTTTTGAACTTCTGGAAAAATTACAAGATCGTCGACTAAATGATCAAAGGTGTTACTTGCCACCTTGTCCTCGTCCGTCTATCGTAAGTTTCAGAAATGACTTGTATGCAATCAATTTTCGCGTCCATATAAAAGAGGTTAATCAATTTCAGAAATATAACTTCTGACAGTTATTGGTCTGCAGAATTGGTTCTAATAATACGAAAAGGTCGTATTTACCTTTTGGAATAAAAGTTCTACGACCATAATTATTTTTGGGTATTTTGATTCTGTAATTTGATAACGAATAGATGAAGATGATGTAATGACTAATACTAAGCATTATGACAGTTGTCGATTCAATCGTCTCTAATATTCGGCGATAAAAGGACATCACCTACTAGAACTGACTCTGAGTTTAAGTCGACACTTGAGTATGACGTATAATTTTTTTTAACCGTGAGCGTCATTTTCAATTAAAAAGTAAAAACATTAGAATTCTACAATCTGAAGTATGTTTAGTTCATAAGGTTCAATTTTTCTTTAAATTTTTAAAATTCAGTTTTATTCTAAAATTGTTAGTATTCAAAAATATGGGCTGTAGGTGTAATGAGATGCATGCTAAGCTATGTTTGATCTACTGTTCGTTTTAGTAGAATGAATAAACATTAAAATATTTTGACCGCCATTAGGGCTTGGACCACTATTCCTGCCACAAATCCGAAGAAATGTTTTCTGACAAGATTTTGATTCCAGAGCCAGAAATCAGAATTTCAGCAAAAACTTCCACAGTTTTTTGTTCGGAGGTGAGAGATAAGGTGAATTACCACAGTAGCAGACATATTTACAATTCTTTACATGGTTCCAATTCCAATGTGATACTATTATGTAATTGTCTAGGACCCGGGACAAGAGCTGAGGAGCAATTCAAATTCACATCCAATGGTTGTTCTTCCATTAAAAGGAGGTTACTGTATAGAACAGCCTAAACAAGATGATCTAAATCAATCAATAGAAGGACAAGTCAAGTTCGACCAAAAAATCGAAGAGGATGAAGTGGCCTCGGCGTATCGGAAATACTTTCTGGACGAAGTAAGTAATTCTGTGTTGAGATTAACTACTATAATAACAAGAAAACAGCAACAATAAACCAATTATTTAACTTAACAATATCATTTAATTTACAGTTTAATGGAAAGTGTTATGAAGTTTAGACAGTTTAGAGGGTATATTGTTCTTCCTGAGAATTATTTTTGAAGAAAAAACTTTGGTTAAAATATTAATTTGAATAATTATAATGGTTGTGTACGTTGTATTTGTATAGTCCACATTTTCCCAGCAGTGACAAATAAAATTCTCAAAGTCCAGTAAAACCCAAACTATCTAATTTCATTGACTGATAATACATTTATTAACAAAATCATGAGTGTCATTGCGCGTAAGAACGTTGCGATAATCTTACAATTATTATTTCGTCTAGTTTTTTGTTTCCAGATTGAGGATTGGGGATTAATTCAACCACACTTTCATGATCATTATTGACGTTTTAAAAATTAAAGCACGCAAATAGAATAAATTCCAAGCGAAATTGACTATCCGTTGTCCTTTTCATTGTCTTGTAGAAACACTACAATTTCTGGTCTGAAGATACAGAGTCTGGTCCAATTCTGCTCTCTGTCAAATCTGAGGTCACATCGAATCAGACACATTGGAGGTTTCTTCTTCGACGGAAAACGGGAACATTATTTGGGGTCACGTGCGCGTCCTCACCTGTATTCTTCGATACTGACTCTATAAATGGTCATGTAGCATTGTCTCCGGACGATGTTCTAATTACTTGTCTTCCTCAAATCTCAAAAGTAAGTGATAAATTAATTAGCGCTTTTGACCGGTTATTAAATCTATGGATTATTTATAAGTGTTTAATTCTTTTTTTCCTTTCAGATTACGGAATTAAACCTCACGACTCAATCATTCTCACCAATCGTGTATTCAAAATGCCATGAATTGATCGTTGCTTATGATGAGCATGCCCTCGTCAAGTCCTACAAATTCGGAGTCATGTGTCAGAGAGAAGGTCAATTAACCGAAGAAGAAATGTTGAGCAATAAAAATTCACCATATTTGGATAAATTCTTAGAAAATCTAGGAACCAATATTCGACTGAAGGGGCATGAAGGGTACTTAGAGACTCGTCACATTCTAACTTTATATTTTAATTCTCACACCATTATCTACATACAATTGAATAATGAATAATTAATGTGTAATTTACGATAATTAGCAAAAGAAACTGCTAATTAATTGCCAACTAAGATGATAATCTTGTTTAATGTATCAGATACCGTGGTGGACTTGACACATTGGAAGATCAAACAGGTGAAATGTCTGTGTACGATGTTTATCAATCTCGTGAAGTCATGTTCCATGTCGCTCCTTACCTTCCGTTCTCTGATTCAGATTCTCAACAATTGGAAAGGAAACGACATATTGGTAATACGATTTGTCTAATATGTGCGTACTTATGTAGTACAATTAATTTAATTGCATTGCATCTGCTTCTAAATATTTAATGTGATGGTCTAATAAAAATCTATACGCGCACGGTAGTGGAAGAGTTTGTCATTTGAACAAATTCAGTAGCACCAAATCTAACTTTCAACCAACTTTGTACAGTATTTTTGAAACTGTATGAATTCGTAATTATCCATTGGTCGCTTTTCATTTACATATATTTTTATAATACGAGAAATAATTGCTTCGGTTTGGGTTTCAGGAAATGACATCGCAACAGTGGTATTTCAAGAGTGTAAGGCGACACCATTCTCACCGGACATGATTACATCTAATTTTCTCCACGCGTTCATTGTCGTACAAGTCATAGATCCGGAAGACTCAATTCAGAGGAGGTAATTTTAGTGTTATACCTTTCTTAAGTCGTTACGACAAGAGTATAATTATTTTATGTTTTGGTTTAAACACGTAATTACAATATGTAATTGAGTTTTACTAGAAACTTCCCAACTTTTGGATGATTATTTGCAGATACAAAGTGAGTGTGGCTGCCCGGGATGACGTTCCATCTTTTGGGCCCTCACTACCAAATCCACCAATTTTCTTTGACGGACCAGACTTTCATGACTTTCTTCTCACTAAGCTCATTAATGCAGAAGTAGCTTGTTACAAGGCTCATGCGTTTTCAAAATTAGAGGTAATTAATTCCCAACCATTCAACCAACAAATCTTTAGCCGCCCTACATAATTATATAAAATTATTTTTCCATTTTATTCCATAGTCAAGAACAAGAGAGGCTCTCTTCATGACTTTAGTAGAGGAAGTGAGGATGAAGTCTACAAGTTTTCAAAATTCAGTTGACAATTTCAGTAATTTTGTTCATGTCGACTCGGATGAACCAAACAGAAACAGAAGAAATGTTTCTAGTCGATTCATTGAAAAAATTCGTAGTGCACTCACCCCAGTCAAATCTAACAAGAAAAATTGCAATTACATTCAAGTTGACATGATGACAAGTCCGACTCCGAGTCTTAATGCAACTGAACTTATTGATGTCGGTGCAGAGGGAATCAATGACGACTTCCTTAGGCAAGAAGAAACTTTTGAAATATTTAGAAGAACAGAAGGATGTGACGAAGCAACTGCTGGAACTGGAGCGAATAGTATACATTGGATAGATTTGAATACTTCTGCCGTACAAGATGATTGGTTTTCCAGGTGATTAGAAGTTCAATTTATTATTTATTCGTCAATTCAGTTAATTGGATATTCTGACGGAATCCGACTACCCGAAACTGATTTAAATAGAGAAAATTCGCATTATTCTTCAATTTCAATGTAATAGCTGAAATCATTTATATATTTTCATCTGTGATTGACAGCCTTCTCAATTTTGACGGTTTTGACCTAAAGCTGGATTCAGCAAGAGCAAGTACGCAGGAGCCTTGCAAAGTCAACTGTACAGATTTCAACATTTCCAACCAGCAGCACAGTATAAACTATAACAATCAACTTAAAGAACTGGGTTCAATTCCTACGTCTATTGATTCTTGTCATGGATTGAGTGCCCAGACGGCCCAAAGTCAGCAGCACATTCACATTCCATTTAAAAGCGATCCAAATATTTCAGTCCAAAGATCATAAAAATTTCAAAATAATTCCACATTCTATGTTACAATGAATTGACTCAAGCTTTAAGAATGACAGTCGTATATTTTCAAGTTTTTGGTAAACGTAAAAGTGTAAGTTTCTTTTCAAAGAAGTTTTAGGAATAAAATGATTAAAGAATGTGTTATTTTTTAACGATTTTTTAAAAGTTGGTATCATTGTCATTATTCGGGGCACTAATTAATTCGTTTTGCATTTCCTTCCGAAATACGAGAATCATGAACTTCAAATTGGGTGAGAGATAAATTATGTAAAACATGTACAAAGTTACACATGTTAATTGTTAACTTTCAAAATTAGATGGTATTTCTATCTATTACGAGCTTGAAAGATTTGTCTAAATGTTTCCAGTTGTTTACAAAGTGGGTTTTCCAAGTGGACCAAACAATTGGCACCTGCCTGCGTTCTGTCAATAAGATAGTGTGGGTGGCTGTTGAACAACTTCTTTGTATTTTGTTTGTAAGTTGAACTAAGGTAGAGGATGAACTAACAATGACGGCCGGCACAAGATCCTTTTAGGAGAGTAAAAGGGTTCCTCCATTGTGAAGGATTGGGAACCCTTAATCCCCTCACGAGTCACGAACATACCAGAAATGAGCATTGTACTGATTTTGAACTGGAGTCATTCACTGTAATAAACTAACTCGTTGTCCTCATCTTGTATTTGAAAGATTAGGGTTGACAAAATTGACGAACGATTCAATGAATTCAACGAAGAAGGCTTAACCTTTTGTGTTAGAAGCCACGTTCCATGCCAATCTCGATTGTCTTAAGAACTGCCCCGAAGGATCCGAATTCGCATTGGCATATAGAAAATTTAGGAATTGTAATAACCTTCTGTGAAACGGGCACATGTAATTTTCTTTGCCTGGTATGACTTTCGAAGAAAAAGGTCGATAATCAGTGCCATTGTGAATCGAAGAACATTTTGCTCTGAACTCGTTTAATTAACCTGGAATGATACAATGAAACGAAGCCACACACGGCAGAATGCCTTGAAACACCTGTATAAATCATTGAAAACTTTTCTTGTTAATTTATTTAATTTCTGACTGCTATTGTAAATCATGTCCTGAATGCCATGGATTGTATGACAAAATATAACCAAACAGTAGACGGATTAGAATCCCGGAATTAAAACTGGCCATGTAATAGATTTAGAGCCTGTTAAATCGCAATCTTTTTTTACCCAAAATATTTTTTAAGAAGTACGTCAGGAATTCATATTACAAATAAAATACAGATACAAATACAAATGCTCATCTAAATGACAGTTCGCCAGTGCTTTTTACGTTATATTTGATATAAAGGATGCAAATGATGTATGACGTGACGGAGTCATTTTCCTGTCGAGTACCACGGCCACCAGACGGGGGACTCATTACGCACCCCTTCAAAATAAATGAGGACGTAGGACAAATATGTTAATATTTTGTACACACTTCTAATTCAAACCCTTTTCTCTTTTATGATTCAAATTCGTGAACATGAATTATTTGCCCTGCACTACATAAATATTTCAAATCGGCCGAACAGTACAGCTGAAGCATCGGGTTTATGAATGAACTACTGTGTACAGTATTTATGTAGCAATTCAATTTGAAATTTTACGGCACACGCATTGCGTGGCTCAATAGATATGGCATCATTTTCATAATGAAGTTTGATTTCCACTCGAACAAACATTTTCACAATAATTTGTACTTGGGCACACTAATTAAGAATTTTCAAAACTTTAGAAATGTTTGAATTAAACCGTATTTCCTTCAGTCACTTATTTTCCATCAGGAACGTCAATATTTGTATTGATTGTAACTGATGAGGGACCAGTAGTCTCTTCTTGATCGCCGGATTCTGTTGCGGTTAGTGGAGGTATTTGTACTTCTGGTAACACTGGCTCAGTCGACACAGTTGGAGCAGTGGAGGATTCCAGGCTTATCAGGCTGTCCGAGTCGAATTTTGTTTCAATACCCGAGGTCATTGCTGTAAAGCCAGAATCCAAATTCTGCATTGTTGTCTGCGAGGTACCAGTTGGTGTTTCGGTATTGCTAGTTTGGGTTGCCGAATAAGATGTCATAGTTGGTAAGGTAGTCACACTCTCAGGTGTGACTGCTGCAAGGTAACGGTAATATTTAGTTCATACTGTATTATGTAATATGTTTACAGTATAATTAAATAGGGCCATGTAACGAATACCTGTGACTGAATACTCAGAATTACTAGAATTTTTCTCTACGTGGGATTTCATTTGTTCATTTAATTTCGGCTGGTATTTGACAAGAACAAAGATGAAAACACTGACCGCTGCACCATAAACAACAACGGTCAACATAACACCAATAATTCTTTCCAAAATTCCCATTTGGGTTTTACAAAATGCCCACATTTCTAAGTAAGGTTTAAGCTAATAATTGCTTTGCTTGTGGCCAAATTAAAGTCCTAGTCGAAAATGGAACATGCGAGGAAGAATAATAAATTGACACCAATGGCAGTGCTTACTTAAATAACAATGGCGATTTAGAATTTCGATTTATTAGTCTTATCACAATGTCCTGGTGCACGCGTTTGAGATTTATGACTTTGGTAATATTCGTGGACTGTCCATACGAGTTTTAATTGTTTGAACTACTAACTTTCACTTTTTGTATATTTAAGTAGCATTTTTTATTTTCTATGAGCCTTTTGTCGTACGGGTATTGTGTTTACAGATTTCTATTTCTTTGTATAATTTGCATAGCAAGTTAACCCTTTTCCAACCGCTTTGATACCGTAACCCCCAGGACGCAATGAATACAATTCTGGCTGCAGGCTATAATTCGAGACTTGTGAAGTCCTTTTATTTAACCTGGAATATTTCAAAGCCTAAATTGCCCACGCATTGGTTAGGATTTCATTCTAGATTCTGTTATATCTTGCGAGTCTTCGTCGGAATATCGTCTGAAACTTTTCTAGGAGATTGATGAATTCGTTTAAAATTATAGAAAACCATTCATCCAAAAAGATACTCCACCTGAACACCACGCATTCGGAGAACTTGATAAAGGAAATTCCAGGTTTAAAAATTCAACCATCCGTTACCCTCCAATTCTAAATCTAAAGACTGAAGTCTTATACATATGTAGTTGAATGAATAGTTAGGAAGCTAATTAAATCTTCAAAGAGAAAATTTCCAGGCCACCCCCGACTACTTTTGACTTAGGAAAGGAAAGGTTAACTTTTGTGTGCATTACGATTCCACTTGAATAGTCAGATCTTCAAATTCGCTTGATTTGGTATTAGTACATTGTACTGCTCAGAATGTGTAAGGCAAAGACCCTGACTCGTCACTCGTCAGAATTCTCCACTTTCACCCACATTGCATTGAAACATAACATATTACAGGTTCATTTTGTATTTATTCGAGCATAACCTCAAGAAATATGAACGAAGTGCTAAAATTCGCCTAACAACCATCTCTTCTTGAGGGAACGAATTCATCCGAATGAAATGCCGGTGGCCTAACTCCTGAATTCCCAAAATTTTGCAGAATATCTCTTTGAATACATATGTTACCTGTGAAACATTTAACACTCTGGTTAGTTGGCTGTTTTGTTTGTATGGGAAAAGTACTCGGCGATGTTAACTTTCCTTCATTGGGCATTGCATGAGTTTTAGTAATCTCCAAATTCATTCCAATTCATTCACGTATTAGCCTGTTCATGTACAATTCTCTTGAATTGATCTGACCACGTTGATTCAGTCTTCCCTTGCCTGTGAAAGACTTCCTGAGTAGGATTAAAAAATTCATCAAAACAAAAACAGTAGCAGTACCTACCCAGACGACTAGACTCCATGAATCGTCATAAGTGTCCAAAATAATGTACCACATACCAGTGCTTGTATCTTAAGTTCAATAAATCTTCTGAAAATGCAACAGTTTGTCTCTTCACCTCCACATTCCAATGATTTATTTTGTCTCGTCTCACTTCAAACAGTTACGAATGAGATCATAACTTAGTTTCTCACAACATGCGTCCAATCCAATCTGCAAAACAATTAGATTAAGTAAAAGTAAGCACATATGGAAGGACATCTCATCTGGAAGTGGTAGTAATTTATTTTATTTGAAAGAAACGTATTCAAATTCTAAATGCAATTTGTAATTTTACAGTTTGCGTGTGCGTCTTTGTATTAATGTACAAGTACAAACTACGTCTTTACAATTTTATTCTTCTGTCTCACACTTTCTACGAGAATTTAACGAGGGAGTTATTTCTCATGTAAATGCTGAATCCATTCAAAAACCAATTCAACGGGTTACTTCAAATTCCCAGTGTTGGCAACAGCCGTCGGAATTTTCTGGAGTTTTGCTAATGGCTTTTTAAACAGTTTTTGAAACGCATATGCTACTGAATACTGAAGAAAATTCCCAACATATGCCGTAAACTATTAGCTAGTCCAGCCTCCTTGGATTTTACATGAAAAGTCGCTTCCTCGTTAAGATGAGGTGGTAAATGTTCATAACGATTTTTACATGTTGGACTTGTAGTTGTAACTACAAAGAACACACATTTCGGACTACTCGTTTCTTCGTTAAAAAGAAACGATATTACATACATATACATACGACAACCTCCTCATTTTTCTCAATTTGTTTCAGCTCCGACAACACACATGTAATAAAACTCTGGAAAGAACATTAGTCACTGTAAGGTGCCAGTGGTAATACAATGAGAAGAATAATAACTACTACTTTCTCTTACAACTTTTCTGGCAGGATAAGTAGATGCACGCGTTGTTACTTTCTGGTAATAAAAATAAATACTACCTGAAAGTAAAATAGTTTCAGTTTCATATTCACTCGGGCACCACGTATGCAATGTCTCTAGTTCTCTATTCTCACTTGATCTCAGGATTTGTAGAACAGCTAGCTATTTTGTGTGGGCGGAAATTCCATAAAAATGTTATTTTGGGTCCCACATTTTATATGATCTCGTGTGTGTATCGATAGACAGTAAAATTTAGCATAACGGAGCTTCTGGTGTAGAAACCATGCAAATTTCTGAATTTAAAATTCCAATTTTCTGTCATTCTAGCTTTCTAACAATATTTGACACCAAAATAAGCTTTGTTATGCGTGGGTACTCAAAATTAAAACAAAAATCAAGTTTCGAAATTCTAGGAAACATGTCTCTGAGTCTGATGACAATAAGTGCGTACATGTGTGGCACACTGTACCTGTGCAAACTTTTTTTCCCGAACTTGAACTGCTAGTCTAGTAGTACAGTATAAAAACAATGGTTTACGTACGTCCCTTGTCTACGTCCTGCTTGATAGCCAATTTATTATAATGTTTCAGAATTGAATGTCCCAATGGACAAGACATACAAAAGAAGTAAATAAATTCATTGCATTTCATGGAAACAAAGTATGTACGTACGCACACGGGTTGAAACAAATGGGTTTGTGTGAGGATGATTGGGCTTAACAAAATCATCCCGTAAAAATAAAAATAGTTTACTACCTATTCCTTTCACCTAATCGAATTTCCATGGTTGGGTGTTAAAATGTATTTTCTTGTAGTGCATGTGAAATGAAATGACTTTACTAAATTCCAAAGATTATTGGACCTCATGTATGTATGTGAATGGTAAACCTGAGTGAGATGAAGTGATATCGGATAGGATACATATTCAAGAACTTACCAATTCGATCAATTCAATGCAGATACCCCTAAGGCCTGTGTTCATGTAATTCTTATGTATTATGTACGAAAATACCGGAAATGTCTGATTCCATCAATAAAGGAATAGCAGTACAAGTCTTATTATTTCATTCACACGCTTGGATTGACTGAATCGTTCCTGGAAGCTGATATCTTTAATCTCCTAATTTCTCATAGACACTATATGTACCGGATCTCAAATGTCGCAAGAGATAGTGCTATTATTATTACACCACACATCCAGGAGATAAGATACTGAGGAATACTGTGCACAACAAATCCGAGATTAACTTTATCTTAATGATTGTGCTTCAGGACAGAGCGAAAAATACTTCCGAGTAATTCCAGACGTTGCAATACTCTGGCCTAGATGCATTATCAGAAATCAATAAATACACAACATACTCAGGGGCAGAACAATAATTAAAAACACTATTGTAGACTATATGTTGACCACCATTTCTGTGATATGGACGACATGTAATTAAGGATAATGGCTATTAAGGAGTCTGAATTCTGCGTCCTTTCACACAATTCTATCCCGAAGATTAATTGTCACAATTAATTAGTCCTTCTGTGAATTAAAAAAAAAGGTCAGATTTTTTTTTGTAGGCGACATGTGGGTGTTATATTTCGTATTAGACGTACACCAGACATCCTCCCTCGTTTTATGTGTCGGGAAATATTTCGTTGAAGTTACTACAGGCGTGAATGTGTTCTAGACTTTTGAAGTGCTGGTTAGAAATTGGGTGTCCTAACAAAACATTTTTAAACATGTGTGCACGTTAAAATGAAGTTTTGTGTAAACTTTGCAAAATAAAAGTGCAGTTAATTATGACACTAGTGTGGGCCATATATAAATTCTGAATCTGAATGGATTATGGGTAAAACGTGTATTTTAACATTAAATTTATTTAACATACTTTTAGGTATGGCAGATTTTGGGAGTTGGGCCGATATACTGGTATATGCTGCTACTTTTTGACTAATTTTGCATGTAACCTAGGACATACAACGTAAAGATGCTGCGGCAGAGGTTAGCACTTTCAATACTACTTTGAGGGAAGACAACTTGAGATTCAGTTCAGTCCCCAGACAGAATCGGATGTCCTTTGATGGAACCAATAATGCATATCAGTATTTGTCCGCATACCACGCAATTTGACTCCATTCACAGGAACCACACACGGATCAACAATTTTTTCCCATTCGTGCAACCAGCATAGCAATACGCCTTCTTATTCCATGGAAGTGGTCCTAGTAGTAGGCCTATACATCCCAGCAAACCAGAAAACAAAAAACAATTACCTAAGTATAATTTCAGAATCCGATAGCACGTGGATGGAGAAAATATTTAACAAATTAAAAATAATGACACTGTCTGATGTCGTGAAAAACTTCTTGAGTAATATAGCCAATTCACTGAGACCGGAATGCGGAATCGAGCTTCCAATACAATAATTCCTGTAAAAATAAACTGGCTATTTTAAGATGGAGTAACAATTAGATATTAGAAAAAGCGTTATCACTTTTCTTACATTTCCATTGTCTATGATTATTTTGAGAATTTTGCGACGCAATTCACTTTCCTACGTATTCAATACTTATGAAACTATCATGGACAGACTGACACTCGTACAATTAACGTTAGTCTAATTTATACCAGAATTTTACAATTGGCCCTGCTTATTTCCCCCGAAAGTTGTTTGACTACGGTGGTTTTATTGTATGAAAATTGATTATACTGTCGTAATTCGCCATGACTGTCATAAATGACAAAATACACATCTTGACTTACATGACGCTACTACAGGAAAAGAATTGTAGGAAATTGTGGTTTTGATATTTCTGAGGATTTGGACTCAACGCATTTTATTGAACTCTGATCTACCCATTATGTTATAATTTCAATTTGCTTCCTGTTTTCAACTCTTGAACTTTTTAGGTATAGGGCGGTTCATAATTGATTTTTCAATTTGGATACTGCCAAATCTGGAGATAGATTTTGTCAGACAAATGCACACTCTTTTAGGCGTTCTATTTCATTTGATTTCATGATTTTGCTTACTCCAAACTCATCTAATATCTCGTCTAGTGAGTTTGTTTAAAATATCAAAACATAGCCCGGCACGGTTCTCAGGAAATTGGAACTAGAACACTCAAGCACCCTAGTTTCTCCTGAGGGTTGATTTTGTTCTTCTTGATATATAAATACTTACCTCGAAATATCTGTCAAGCTTTTTTGTATGATTACTGGCTGAATTCCCCCGTTAATGTGTTCTCCTCAAATATCAAAATGTATACACAATTTTTTCAGGAATCCTCGGACTTCAAGCTAAGGGCCAATGGTTATGAACTACCCTGAAGTTCTTTTTCAAAAATTAGTTTCCCCAGAAGTAATTCAAAATTTACTAGGAGGGTGACTGTGACACTAGTGGTCGCATGACGCTGAACGTGGTATAATGCTCGTAAGCCCACGCTCAAATCTGAATTCAGTTTTTGTCATGCCCCCTCTAAGAGTACAAGCTGCCCGGTATTTTGACACAGACGACAGAACAGGTATAAAATCCCATGAAGAAACTCCGGGACACTTTAGTTGTTCTAAAGAACTTGGACTAGAGTTATAATTGTTTGGGTTGGAACAAATTTCATCATCGAAGTTTGTGCAGTTGTAAAAAAGAGAAAATTCAACTGAAAAAAAAACGAGCCAAATTTTTAAGGGTCTTCGGAAATTCCTGAGTGAGTTCAGATTTCTGCATTCAAAAAACTATAGAAAAGTTTGATTTAAAAAAGACGCACAATTTCCGTGTATAGCAAAGAGCCTTTTTCTTAGCGATTGTTGAGGATTCATTCTCTTACTATTCTCTTTTACATTTTCCCCCTACTACTAGGGTAGCCCTCGAACGGCAACCCGAATAACTTTACAAATATACTAGTATTTTAGATTGCCACATATTGTATATTGTGAATTTTATATAAAATTTATTTTTTTACAATTGCGATTTGCGATCTGTCCATAGGTTCCTACAGTCTAAAATGTGGAAATTATGCGGTGGAGTTGTGCAAACTGTCCTAGCTGTTTTTCTGTGCTCAGCATTCCTGCCGGCCGACTCTGAAGGTGCACCCGGATTTTATCCTCCCTCTGAATTGGGATACGGCAATTATGATCAATTGACGACACTTCTCAAGGAGTACGTAAAACTCATGGAGAAAGTTCAGACTCAACCAAAACATATCAGGTACGTTCGGTGAAAGTTTTTCACTTTCTCCACTTTCCCCATAGGTTTTGATTCACTTTAATTACAAAGAGTGGAAAGTCCGTTTTATTCTACAGTGGCTTTCTTGTTAAGACAAGGGGAAATGGAATTAAATAGGTTTCACACTGTGGAAGCCGAAACTGCATGCCGGAATTTCATCAAAAAGACTCATTTTCAATTTTAAGCAATTGCACTTGCTCTACAAAAGTTCATTTGTCTAATAAATTGGATAATGCGAGACTGACAAATCCAAGTTGGCAAATTTGAAACTTCTATTCGACAAATGCAAATAAAATCAAGAATCATGTATGTAAAATCCAACAGTTGCCAAAGTAGGCAGAGATTGTAGAAATACAAACCCAGGTGCAATTTACTTTGATCACTTTGAACACAACTGAAATGGTCATTTCGCATAAATTCGAAACATAAGAAGTGGAATTGGGCATGAAAGTCATTCATAAAGATGTCGTGAGTGGTGACCTGTTTGAGACGAATTGGTTATTATCAGGAAGTAACCTTCCCTCTTGAGTTGCACTAGTTATTATCTGAATATCATATACATATATCAATTTCAATTCAATATAATATATATCGTATCATATCTGAATTAGATATGTTACATAGAATCCCATCGTTCAAATAGCAAACAAACAGTTCATTCTAACGTTTTCTAAGTCCAATGTAATGTATATACTTTTGAGCTCGGCCATTATTCTGGCCCAGAGAATTTAAAAGGCGTTCTTCCTGAAAATTCAGAACAAAATAAAATTTAAAATCGCATTGTAAAGAGAGAAAGTAGCTATAAATAACTTCTACTAACAATTTTCGTTGTTGGTTTCGGTTGTCGACGTCAAGACTGGGCTTTCAAAAGTAGAACTTACGTGCATAAATAATGCAAATGTGAATTCATTCTTACAAAAAATACTATGTTTCACATATTCAAAGCTTGACTCAGATTCTACACTAAAACACTCGTAATTATTCAAATACGTTGGTAAATATAGAATTGATCGTTTGATGAATTTGCTTTGAAAATATCACATGTGTCCTATGAAAATTCATGGGATTGAATATTTCATGTACTAGAACGTCATGCACAATGCACACTACTACATTCATCGCCTCAATTGGGCACACATATAGACATGCGAATCAAAATCAGTCTTTCAAGTTTCATATTCTCAAATTATTTTGTAGTCCACTTGAGTATAATCCGAGTGCTCAAAAAGTGATTTTCCTACTACCCCTTCTACTACTTTTATCCGGACTAAAGCCGTTTGTCAATCCAGTCGGTCGAGTCAGTCCTACGCTTCTCACTTTCAATTCTTCGCTTCGTAATTCGGACTCCAGACGTTTGGGCTGTGTTCGTACGGCTTATAAATATTTTGTGTCTTGTGAAATCCAGAAGTTTGTGTCCGAGCGTTCTTCTAACTATACATAAGTAAAGAATATTGGAGAGAAAGAGGGAAAAGCAGAGCATAAATCAAATCTCATTAATAAATCAGTCCTGCGTTTAGCGATTACGTTAAGTACTACTATGATATGCCCACGTTTACTAGGATTATTCGTTCAACAAATCTTTGAGGACGGTTGTATGGAATTTTACAGTGTGTGCGAAGTTGGATTTATATTGTAGTACGGTGACACACACGCGTATGACAAATTCACACAAAAAGCCGATACCGATATTCCCGATTTAACTCTTTCAATTGAATTTCGTCCATACAATGTTCTAAAATCTGGGGAAAAAATGGAATACGAATCTAGTAGCAATATTGGAATGGAGAAATATGGGTACGGTATAATTTCCCGGAGCATATGGGGTAACAATTTATGTGACAGCAATGGAGAAAAAAGTAAGCTAAGTCTGCCGAGTTGGCTCAGTTCGATGTGACTTGATGATGCTATAATGCTGGCAAAATTCCTAGACTTGACTTCATACACCGAGCGTTCCATGAAGACATAAACTAACACTTTCTACTTTCCACACAATTGAATTTAGTCACATGTATATATTTTTGATGGATGTTGGATGCTTTGGACAACTTAACACTTAATCCAAGTGAAGTGTTGTCTAATGTTTCCGCTGAATGGGTTATTGACAATGAATGACTCACTGTCTCAGGAAAGATAAAATAAAATAGACTAACAGTACAGAGAAATTGGGTAAAGTAAACTTTATTAATCGAATGAATTTTTTGTCACTTCGAATGCTAGCCATATTGTGACGGCAAGCTTATATGCTGAGTACGAAGAAAGTTTACTTTCACCCACAAATGTCCCCATATTATGAGTTCCCTTTAAAATAAGCAAGTATTTTTCAGTCGTTAAATAAAATCTTATGCATTTTTTTAGGACAATTCCTATGTACGCAAATTAACGAATACAAACCTACGTTACCATTTGATTAGGCAAAGTTTCAGGTCACAGACTTTCACCACTTTCTCCATACGGGTTTATGGAGGAGTGTGGGTATTCAAGCAATAGTAAGGATGAATGAATGAAATAGAGTCCACTTGACACAGAAAATTGCTAAACCATTGTGTATGTGATTAGTAAAATGATTTTTAAAGAGAAATATATTTTCCTAGATCTAATGTTATTCTTAGAATCCCCAAAATCTTCTTTGAACTGGCTTGGCTACTAGTACATATATGATTCAGTCTTCAGAGTCACTTGACTCCAGACTTCCGGATTCTTTTTTCCTCTGCTTGTGTAGAGAATCTTAGCTTAAGTAAACCTCTCCGGAAATTGCCACTTGCAAAGTCCCAGTGAAATTCTACAAAAGCTGATAGCCAGAGCGGAAATCTCTAGTGAAAGTGATTAGTGGTTTAAATGAAACGGGAAACCATAAAGCCGAGAATAATTCATTATGTGGAGGAGAGGACAGACACGAAATTGTAATATTGTGGCAACTTTAGTCAAATGGATGATATCCAGAATTTCTCTCTCATATGTGTACATGTATGTAGACTGTAGAGCAAGAGCAGCTATGACTATCTCTGTTTAGGACTCTAAACTGACAGGTAGTATATTCAGTGCAGTGAGAGAAGAGGTACAAAGTGCTTTGCACATTGTCTCCGATATATTTTCATCATTTTATTCCTATTCAGTAACGTAGTAGTAGTCTCGTTTATTAAATTGAGTCATATTGCCTACATGTCTGTGGCAAATCAAATCACTGTCAATTCAAATGCTAAATCTCTCCAGTGCAGTGGGTTTGGACATTAATTGAGTTTATGTTCTAATAGTGAAAGAATGTCTTGCCGTAATCAAAGTGTTGGAAAAATTGTTCTTTTTAACATTTTACCGTCCTCCAAAACGTGACGTTCTATCTGAGTCAGGAATTAAACAATTTTCAATTGTAATGTGTTGTAAAAATTTGAGTTATAAATCTGTAAAATGCTCCAGTGTCATGAAATAATATGAACGAATGTCCGTCCGTCAATCATCCAACATTCCCAGCAATTGTCGCGAAACAAATTCAATTTGCGTAATGGTTTTATGAAGTTAACATGAAAGTGGATGGAGGTTGACAGTTGATTTCTATTCGAGTCAATCGGATCGAATTCGAATTTATTATTCAAGTGCATTGAGTTCAATAACCCAGTCCAGAAAATGAACAGATTCGTTATAAAGACCGTTTCCTGAAATTCCAAAATGACAATAATGATGGTTACCTTATTCCTTGTTCATTAATATTTTACGGAATTTTATCTAGCGGCCAGATGAGTTTAAGAGCACCACGTAGTGAATTGATCGGTGAGATGGCCAATTCACAAAGACTCCATCAATTACAAGAGCTCGACAAAATGTACGGGACAAAAAGTCGGCCCAGGTAAAATCCCAATGCAATTATGGACTCTGGTTCTATAAAATCATGTCCGAATAAAATCTTTGATTTTTTTGCATACAGGTTTGGAAAACGAAATTGGATGAATCAAGATGACGGCGGGTACTACGAGTCATCTCCCAATAATGTAAATATAACCAAGTAAACAAAAATTTCTGTCTGTCTGTCCTTGTGGGAAATCCATGTTAGCTTGCTTTCCCTCCCTTAAGTGAAAGCAGGTAAAGAGAAAGTACTTTCGAAAAATAAAACATTTATACGTGAATGTCAAATCCTTAGATTAAAATAGGGATTATTCCAATAGTAGTGATCTATTTTATTTTCCAAATATTCTGGGTGTTCATATGTTGCAGGTAATGTAAAAATGCTGGCCTAGTTTGTTTTCAGAATTCAGAAGTGTTCTATATTTTTAAACTACACATATGAGACCAGTTTAAGAAATTGTCAACTCCATTACTAGAAAAATTCCGAACAAAAAACAGTAAGACCTGCCTAGTAAAATTAGAAAAATAAATGTTGACTGTCTGCACGCGCATAACCTTAGGCATTGTACGCATCGGCAACAGTTACGAACATCTTGTGTCAACATTGTTTTTGCAATTCCGCCCTATTCTTATTCTACAAATAGAATAAAATCTCCTATGAATCATGCGATTACGCGAGAATTTCGAAAGACGAAGCATTTTCTGGAAAGATTCATGTTCATACATTGAAGAGATGAGGACCCTTTTAATGCCAGTAGTACTGAAATTGATTTCTGGATAATCTTTTGATTTTAGTATCGTAGTAGAAGTACGGAGTAGTTGAAAGTCTACCAAATATTATTGTGTGAAGAAGAAAGGTTAAACTAACAAGTGTAAGATCATGTAAAAAATTGTATTCAAGATATATTGAGGAAAGAGGAAATCTCATTACATATATACGTGAGCCAACGTCTTTGTTTGAACTAAAAACTAGCACATATTACAATGCGTTCATTTTCATATAAAATTATTCCGGAAGTTTGCCCTATGGACAACATTCGCTGGAAGGTATACCGATATGTTATACCGAGACCGACTATACGATTATATCAATAACGTACCCAGAAATTTTAATAAAGGAATTCTACTATGCATTGCTTCAAATCTTTCTCAACTTCATGAGCTTCTGATTTCATGGGCATTAGTAACTAAAAAGGTCATCAAGTTGTAAATTTACAAATCTATTTATCATTCTCAGGTCGGTTTCTCGGATCCAGAGCAAAACAGAAGGTGAAGTGTCCACTAGCACAACCAACATATTGTAACAATCCTGACGGGACGATTGCGGAGCACTAACTATTTTTTTGCATCAATTACAAAAACTATAGCATTGACTGTCTAAATATTCAATTCTCCTAAAAAGTTTGGTTAATTCACAAATTAGAGTGACGCTCTCGGCTCAGCAACCCTCAAAAGTCTATGAATTGCACCCTGTAGTGAATACATTTTAGTAAATTCTGTTCGAGTTTGACACGACTCCTCTTTTTAAATTTCCTTCACATGTTACATTCCTCAAATTCCTCTACCTCTTGACATGTTCATGCTCTAATTAAATGTAATTAAATAATCAAAAATCGTACTATTTATTATTATCGTGTCTTCCTTTTTGTAAATTGTAAACAAGCTAATCGGACAAATCATTGTCTATGTAATTCATATTACGAGTGTTAATTTATCACAAAAATAAGTAATTCTATTAGGATAAATATTGTCTCGTGTTCCGTTCAACTTCAGCAATTCATTCCTCTTAATCCTAATCTATTCTAGCATAACTATTACTTTTACTGAAAATTTCGAATTACGTTTACGAATATTGTAGAATGTTAACTTCCTCTTAACAGTTTCAGTTCAAGCACTGGTAGGACAATCCTTCCCAAAAGTCTACGAAATAAGGAAATGAAAGTAGTTTTAAAATTGGAAATGAACGCATTCAACGCATTTTAAATATTAAACAAATTTTGATTTACCCTTTTGACCCCATCGTTTATAACTTCTACTGCGTTGCGGATGGGTGAAGGAAGCGGAATGGCATAAGATGGTGTCATTGTTGGAAGTGGAGTACGAGGTGGACGTTGGGCACCGACCATAGCTCCAGGGTATAGTACTCTGTAGTGATCTAATAAAAATATTATAAGTACAACTAAAAACGGTGACCAAAGAATGCTTTTAAATGTACGAAAGATTAACCGTGCATTTTGCTAGTTCGATCGAGGAGGTAACAATTTTCTCGACCATCAAACAAAACTTGGATCTCTTACCATTTAAAATTTATATAAATTGAATGACTGAACTAACCCGCCGACAACTGCTTCACGGATTGACAACCAGTACTGGAACTAGTGTCAGGAATCTCCAAGTAGTGCAACTTAAACCAGGCCAACATTTCCGGAAAGGTAGAAAACACTGACTGCCGGAACCTGATCCCAGTGGGCGTGACAGTCAAGTATTCTTGAACGACTCTTGTCCCGGGTAAATAATTCAATGTAAACTTTCCTGGAAACAGTACAATATAAAAAGTTATAGGGCGAACGAACAAAGAATGGTTGATGCGCAGAGGGAGAATACATAACGTTATCTTCCTCGACGCTAAATTCCTTTCCTTTGTTAAACTTATCGCTAAACACGCGTCTTTTTCAAAGTATAACTTCAATTTGATTTGAAAGTTAAATTGTTGAATTGACTTGAATACAACTAACTGACTCCAACTAACCTGGAAAATCCTTCGAAGCTTCGATGAAATAATGTATCTTCTTTGAGTTCTTCTCTTGCTCCCCTGTCAGGTATCTACTGATGGCTTCCTTACTCTCCCCGACTTCTTTGTAGTACTTGTAAGCCATAATATCTCTAGCATGTGAAGCCATTGGATTTATACATCTTGCAATAATCTCATCCAAGTCTTCGTAAGTTTCATCGTCCACAATGAGAGAAGTACCAATAGCAAATGCATTTGGTTTTCCAACTTCAATGATGTCCACGTTTTGGATGATAGAATTGGCCACTTTCCATGACAGAGTGAGTCGATCGACGGCCTGATGAATTAGAAAAGAAAAATCATTTAAGTATAGTATTCATCCTAATATATTCGTGCACTTTCGTAAAATTCAAACTCGAATATTAGATTGACCATAAAATACACACATTACTAGCTGTTGGTATGTAATGTTACTTTATGTTAATGTTACAACTGATTGATTACAAATGGAAACTTACTTTACTTGAAGGGCGAATTATAACATCCCCTTGATCCATCCCTTCCAAATCTTGCACAGCATCTTTGAATGATATATTTTTAAAGCATGGATGTACAATCACACGTTTCACGAATGTTGCGCGCTGGCGCGTTTTCTCTTCTTGTAATTTTGCCAAATGTTCAGATTCAGCGAACTTGTCATAGTACAGGTCCCTCTTAGGCCTTGAGTCAACGAAAGAAATTTAATGTTATTCTTGTATCGTATACGCAACTAAAGACTAACTACTACATTCAAACTTACTTGTAAACCCAATCATTGTCTGCCAAGTCACTGGTTCTTGAAGTGGCTTCGACATAAAATTTCTCAAAAATAATATCTTCTATACGACAGTACAAGGATTGTCTGTCACGAACTCTAGTGTTCGGATCTTGAACACTCCGATCTGAGAGTTTATCCGTAGGAATGAAACCATTCACACAATTATCCAAACGTATATTGATTCCAACAGCTGGCCCAAGACATTTTTCTTCATCAAAGTGGTCCCACAACTACAGATATTATTAAATAAGGCAAAATAAAATAATGAAAATAATACATGTAGTGAAAAACCAAGTATGGCGAAACTGACCTCTTCTAGAGCTTGGAAATCAGACTTGAAGCAAATTGGACACTTCTTTGTATCTGATTTCTCTGGCATAGCATTCTCCAAAGTGAACTTGTCCGGTCGAATACGTTTTGTGCCTTCAAAAATTTCAACAGTTGTAACAAAAATATAATATTTATTCATTAGCAAAAGTCGTTTGCTAACCCGTCACGGTTGCTGTGATTAATTTTCCTTTGTAAAAACTTTGTGGTGTTTCCTTCGTCAACATATAGAAGAGTTCTTCTGCATTAGGGCTTTCATAAGGAATCCTGAAATCTCCGAAAGGATTAGCCATCTCGGCGGCAATGTCACCAAGCACCTGTATTTTATTCTCGAAGCCCTGAAAAATAAAATTATATTGCATCTAACACATCAAGAATCAAATATTTTCAAAGTAAATTCAATTAAAAGTAACATATTTTTCACCCTGTCCATGAGTTGTTGAGCAAACGATTCTAACTCTAACTCTTCAAGTTTCTCTGGGTGTTGCATAACATCCTCAACTGCAGTCGCATCGTCAAAATTGTCTTCCTCTTCTTCAGGTTGTGCATCCTTAGCCATTTTCTTGGCCCACTCGTAATGCTCGGGGTGCACTCGTGTTGAGTCCAATTCCTCGATGTACTGTTCCGTGCTGCAAAAAAAAAGCCGAAACATTCTATTGGCATAATTATGAATTAATGAATTGAAAATTCTTGAAAACCTACTCAGTCCCTAAAGACTTCACATCAATCTTAAGAAATCCTGCACTATTGATAAAAGTGATTGGTCCAATGTGAAACATCATAATTAGCTGTGAGCGATTCTCCAATTTCCACTTGTTCATTTTCATGAGCTACAAAAAAAATAGAAAAAGATAAGTTCGAAGCAATATAATGAAATTCTGTAAAATTAGTCTGTGCACCTTCAGAAAATAGTTAGCTTTCTGCCGGCCAAGTCCCGAAATGAACTGAAGAATGTTGGCTTTGTGTCGGTACTCGTTCACATCATTCAAGTCCACACCAACTTCATTCGTTCGATTTACAATAACAATTTCTAGTGCATCAAGTAATTCTTCCTTTGCAAGATGATTCTAAAAAAGTGAGTAATAAAGGATATGAAAAATGAGTTTCAATTTATAGCCTGTCAATTATTTGTTGAATGCTTACCTGCATTGGGTGAAACTTCAAACAAAGGATGTCTTCATCCAGGTTACAAAGTTGTCCATACTCACAGAGTGGGTCCAACATTTTCCTGCCGAGAGAAATGGCAGCACGAAGTGTTGGATGGCTATCTGGGAAGTCCTCCTGTGCATTTCAATTCAGTGGAAACAATTTTTAAATTCGATTTTACAATCGAACAGCGGACGATCATTCGATCATAGTAAAAATCTTACTTTCCCTATGGTTGATAACCCATAAACTTTTGCTAGCTCATTGTCGACAATCTCAACGCTGATCAATGGAAAAGGATCATCTCCCTGTTTCTCACACTTTTCTTTCAGCTGAGAGATCACATCAATAACTTCATACTTGAATGTAAGGGCATCTCTAGACTCCCCAGAGATAAACACCACTTTTGGTCTCCATTTCTGAAGGAACTTTTGAAGATGAGTGAGATCTCCTGTCTGGGAGGAAAATAAAACAGGCTTAGTAATAATGGTTTGTCCTAAGACTCAATTTGTTTTCTAATGACATGTGTACCTTTCCATATTTATCATTATCCTTGCACCCATCGAACATCCTTTTTGTAAAGTAATTCATGCGAAAGGAATCAGTAAGTACGCCGTGGGAATCCAAAGCACAGGCAAATGCTGGTCCAAAATTGTCATCGTACGCTATTGCTACGATCGAAGTCAACTCTATTGGTATATCTTCACCTGCCTGGTAGGGTGCAATCTGTACAAAAAAATACACAAGATATTAGAACAAATTCACAATCTCAGTGAAGCCCGTGTGGTTAAAATTGGGTTTAATTCTAAGGAGAGCTACTCAATTTTTGTGCATTATTATTTACCTTCAAGTGATGGAAGAATTTGTCAGAACACGCCTTTAGAACGAAATCCTTAGCTTGTTTGAGTAAGTTCACTCGGAGTTCTTTTCGAAACTGTGGAAGCAGGTATTCCTCAAAGACTGTCTCGACAACATCACCACGAGTTTTATTCCAGTTCTGACAAAATGTGCTGTACTCATCCTAGAATCCAGTTTAATAAATAAATTTAACACACTTAGGCTAGAAAACGAAACTATGTTTGTTCCACTGAATGAAAAATAATAAATAAAACTTACCTTAGCAAACATTTCTTTAGCCTCAGCGATGTAAGGCTGTCCTTTCGTCCCAACCAAGTCTTCTCCGATAGTAATTGTGATCAACCTGTCAGTTTCCGCGACAGCTAGTATCAAAAACTGATCTTCTTGAAAGGCCTTTGCAGGTTTTCGGTGCAAATATTTCATGCTACAGTAATTACAAAGAGAAAATTGTTTTTGAGCAATAACAAAAATGTACTGTCAAATCATAAATATGAGCTATAAGATAAGTTTTATTGTCATTACAAAACTTGTATTATATCTCTAGGGCCAGGTGAAAATAATTGGAGAATGCGAGCACTTGAATATTAAAGAACTATTTTTCAGAATTCAGAATACATGCTCAAGTCAAGTCCTAAATAAAGTGATTCGAAAGTTCGTGAATAGTCAAGTGATTCCGACCAATTACTTCGAAAACTAACATGAAGAGTGACATTACCTAAAGACTGGATGATTCTCATCAATTATTTGGACCCCTCTCGAAGTCGGTAGAACACTCACGTGTGCACATTCTGTGAAAACCTGTCGAACAGTTTTCCTCACCAACGGGTCCCTCGAAATCTTGACAGCCAACATAGTTTTTGCGGCGCCAAGAATATCCGTAGCCGACGGCCAAGCTCTGTGCAGATAAAAAATAATTATTCGAATTATATTTCTATCATTTTCCAGAAAAGCGAAGTAGGAACTTACTCTGTCACCAATTTAAGAGCCTCATGGAAAGGTGTGTCTTCTGGTTGCTGGATATCCCATTTCAAATAACCTGAACTCAAATTTTCACCATACTGGGCAGCGGTCAATCCAAACTTTACTACCAATCTATCTATTCCACCTTCTTCAAGAAGTTTGTAACTTTTACCACCAGTTACTAATTTTGGCATTCTTCTCTCAACTTCCTTCGCATCAGCTTCCCCTTCCCCAGCCTCTTGTTCCGCTTCCCTCAACAGTTTCCTACTTTCAGTCAGCCTTTCTCTCATTCCGGGTAATTCCCTTGAGAAGGTTAATTTGAAGCAAGAGTACAAATCTTCAAGTTCAACTGGAAATTTGACGTTCTCAACTTGTCCCAACATTCTTTCAACTGTTTCTATTCTTTCTTCATCTGCAATGTAGTCCATCATATGACTCAACTGCATTACGAGATTCTTCTTGCGACGATTGAAATGCAGGAATAATCCATCGTATTTATAAATTCCCCATAAATCTGAGATTGTGAATCCGTCAACATCATCCTTCTGATATGTTGCAATGAATGGAATTTCAAAACGACGAACACGAATGAACTTAACGACTTTGAGAATTTTTAATATAAATGTAACGCGGAGGTTAGTGAATTCATCGCGGACGGCCTCTGAGAGTGTGTCAAGATATTGAGAAGTGATAACAGCTGGAGCTTTATTTTCACTGGCTACTCCAAGGACGCTGCTCTGCACACTTGCACTTACACTCACACTGCTGCTACAATCCTCTTCGGTTTCCCAGGATTCTTCGTCAGCGGAAGTTGCGGAAGTTACAAATGTTTTTGGCGGGGGTGGTGGTAAAAACGGATCAGGTCTGGCAAAAACAAATTCTTCTTCCTCTTCTCTTTCGCCAAAAGATGCTGCAGCTCGAGTGGAACTGGCCGGTGGGAGCGGGAGTGAAGATCCAACCTCACTTCCATATTCCTCTTCGGCTGCTTCTTTTTCGAATGCGACTTTTTCTAAAAATAATAGGTTTCACGTCTATTTACAGAATTAGAAAAATTGACTTAATGAACATTCATCTCAGAATTGGAGGTTTTGCTTTGAAAAGATTCGCGAAGGAATTTAGTCTTTAGCTATAACGTTATAATGAAGATGATAGTAGTTTCACAACGTCTTCTGAATGTAAATGAATTGAAATAAAACAAAGTATCAAAAATATAACTTTTTCTAAAAGTACATTGCGTGTTTGGGATGTTTTTTAACCCACAGGTAAACAGATACAAAACAAAACGGACGGAAGAAATGGGCTTTCGGAAAATCAGTCAGATTAAGAGGGTCGGAGGCATCGCAAGAAGGGTAATGTTGCTCTTGTTATGCTTCAAAAAGTTATAAACCATAAGGATGGGCGAAATATTCATATTTAAAATAAATATATGTTGACTACGTATTCGAAATACGTGAATCTGTATTCGATAAAAAATGTATTTTGTTTTTTGTGTTTATTATTTTGAACTTCGGCTTGAAGTATTTTGTATGGTAGCATACATCCGATCTGTTATAACTCCGCATTTCAAAAGAAAGCAATGGTTTGAGAATAAACGTCAAATATCGTAGCACGAAAATATCGACAAATGACAAATCTGTCCGTAAAACTCCAAAATCAAGCACTCCATTTTTGCATACCCTCTAGCTCATAACAAGACAGTTATTACCTGACTCCGCCGCTTCATTTGCTTCTTGTTCCTCTTCCGCGAGACGATCTGCCTCCGCTTTCTTTTTCTTTTTGAGAATGTTTTTAGCCTCGATCAACATCTTGTTCTCTTCAAGTTTGAATAGATTTTCAAAAATCCAATCAGCCTCATCTTCCATTTCTTCCTCCAACTCTGGTGCAACTTGTAGATTATTGTCTTGAACAGCTAGCACTGCTTGATAGGTTACATTCTCAAGCTCCTCCACGGTCATTTTTGGTCCATGGGCTATTAATCTTTCTGGAATATCAGCTTGCCTGATTGCTCTAAGCATTGCTGTCATTCCAGCTCGCTCCAATACTGCAGGTTCATAGATTTCCTGGTAGGATTTCTTAGCCTTTTCTGGAACTCTATAAAAAGCGATAAGTAGAAATTAGAAATGCGTGACGTAGTGAATTAGAATGAAATTTTTCGCTAGCTTGTTTCTGAGTTTACGTTATGTTATGTTAAGTCTGTTTTTTGGAAAGCATTCGGCATTCAGACAAGTTTATGCACAGCACAGCAACACAGAATAGGCAATGATTGTCTTATATTCCAAACACCATACACCGCAAGCCGAGAAAAGTGGTTATTGTACAAAGAGCTTTCGATTGCGAACTTTCCCAAGAAAACGACTTAAGTACCTTATCACCCTCTCATCTTCATCCGAACCATCCTCAGCATCCCTTCCTGCCGCACAAATCTCTTCGTAGTCGAAATCCGTCCCGAAGATATCCCTAGCAGCTAATAAATTTTCATCTGTACAGCGCCCTAATCCATTAATATTCGTAAACCCTGGATCATCGACTATAAAGTCATCTTCGTCGGACTCCTCAGATTCGTCTGATCCGTACTGTTGACTAGTTCGATGAGAAAGACTAGCCCGGCCGACAGATTGGTTGTCCAAATCAAGGAGCTCCTAATAATAGTTAAAAACAGAATTATTCTTCAGTTCTTTATCAGTTCCTTCAATAGAACAAGGAATTCAATACCTCATCACTGTCAAACAACTCATTGGCGATCGCTTCTTTATCTCTGGTCTCAACATTCTCGTCATCAGAGTCCTCTTCATTCCTGATTCTTTTGAACTGGCGCTGTAGAGAATTTATAATATAATTTTAAGCCGGTAGACAATTTAGTGTAATATAATTTTGGTTAGTATCTAATTCCGTTAAATTCAAAGTCTGACTTCGATTCCCATATCTCCGATATCAGATTTACCTCAAGGACTTCTATTCTTTCAATCCATGAGTTGATAAATGAGTAAATTCAGGACTCATTTGCGCAGTATAAACATTAAATTAAATCTATGCGTGCGGAACTTACTCTTTTTAATTTTACACCAAGGTTTTCCTCCAACAAATCGTAGTCATCATCCTCAAGTCTGTCGTCTTCTTCATCATATTCCGCTGACCTCTTCTTTCTTTTGCGGTGCTTTGTGGCTGGCTCATCTTCATCTTCACTCTCCTCTGCAGCTGACCCTACCTCATCGACGTCCACTCTAGGCGTCTCAGGTTCGACCTCATCATCCTCAGCAATAATTAGACTTCCACCACCACCAACTCTTGATTCATCTAAGAGTTAAAAAAACTGACAATTAATTTTTGAGACTGACAACTCGTAGTCATAGCTATAGCTAATGCTCGAATTTGAAGAAAGAAAGAAAGAAAGGAGAACTCACCATCGTCATCACTCATCATCGGTACCTCATTACTTTCACGAAACTGTTTCATATTCGGGTTCTTCCGAAGTAATTCTAATTTTTCCTGCAGATAAGGAAAATAGTAAGCGCAAATAAATTAAAGTAATAAAAAATAAAATAATACTCCAATCTAATAGGGTCACGTTGTGACGCGGGGGCTTCATTTGTGTAGAACAGCCGAAACAAGTAGTCTCGAATATATTAAGAATGGAAATTATGAATTTATAGATAAATAAAAATATCTTGCCCTTACATCATCTGAACTTTCATCACTGTCACTGTTGCTGCCGCTACGGCTACCACTTCGACTTCGACTATCACGATGACTGCTGACTTCAGTTCTTTGCTCCTCTTCAGAGCCTTCATCAGACTCTGAACCTGATTCGTTATCGTTATTCCTGTCAATCTTCACAGTCTCCCCAGACTCAGATATCGCGGAGTCCGAGTTGTCCGAGTCGGCCATTGTTGTCTGCCCCTTACTTCTCACCTTCATCAAAATTTTAACAACGATTCATAAAAATGGTCACAGGATAAGATCAAATCAAAAGTAAAAGAAATGAGTTTCATTCCTGAGAGAGAGGTTGGAAAGAAGTTCCTATGCCTTGGTGCTACTAGTGCACTTAGCTGATAAGAAAATAACCTTCCATTACATTATCCATTCCATATTCCAGGCAAACACTTAATACAAAATACAAATACAATAGAGTTTAAGAACAATTCGTCCATTATCCATTTACGTATTACGTGAGCATTACAAACAAAATCAAACTTCAAAAATCGCTGCATACTTCTAGTGAAGAAAGTAGACAACACTCAGGGACAAAAGAGTGGATAAAAAAAAACCAACGTCGCGTTTCTAAAATCACCATTGCGAGATCAGGGAATCGAACCCCACTCCACCACTACACCACTACAGTAGCAAAACAGAAGTGAGAGGCGAACCTGTACCACTACACTGCACACTTTAAGCATGTTTTTTTTTCTCAATATAGCATTAATTTCTTAAACTGATTATTACCATGTACTGCATCAAATCAATGTGACAATTTTTGGAACAGAGAAAATATTTTCAATTTTTGGAATTCGAGTTCGAAGTCAAAAGAAAAGAAAATAATTTTAACGGTACAAAAATACAAATACACACATACATACTGACTGACTCGCAATTTGGGCAACCAGAGTTGACAAAATTCAAATTAATCAAAACATGATAAGTAAAGTACGTGTAGTAAATTTTTCGAGACCTTTGAACTTTGACCTTTCACTTTTCCCCGTTCCTCGTTCCTCTGTCCTCCCTCGTCCGTCCGATTTTCAAATTCTCAAGACTCACGAATCACAAATGATAATTTCGTCAATGTCAATCGCTAGAATCGCACGAATAATTTCCACCAAAGATTATTTGTTTCACATCTTATCTTCCTTCGTAATTTGACACAGAATGACCCAGACAGAAATTTCAAAATTGACACTACTCATGCCCGCCCATGCATTGTCAGTGTCAGTCGCCTCAAAATTTTTGCACACAAAAGAGAATGAATGAAAATGATACAAAACGTTGAGTCCGAAAAATTCCTGTACAGGCAGAGTGCGAGTGCAGTGCAGAGCAGAGTCGTCGCCGAAGAGTCTGGAATGCGTGCGGGAGCGGGCTCCTTCGAATTCACTTTCTAATCGTTTTCAGAGAGAAGGTAGTAATATGAGAGATTCAAATGGTAGGAAATCCTCGCGGGGGATTCGTTAGGTGGCACTTTACACAGACGAA
>JAQGCB010000098.1:0-32894 GCA_034698835.1 Protaphorura tricampata
TTTCATTGCCGCTGCCACGGTGTTCCATACATTCAGACACAGTCTACAGTCTATATACATAGTTCCGACGTAATCAAATTATCGTCGTTGTCGACGACGTCGGATCCGACACTAACCATACGTATACGTACGTACTTTCACTCTAATGTATGTTCACGGGACTTAAGAAGGAAAATTCCTCTGAAGTAAAATTCGGATGAACAAGAATCTTTTGTTCCTAACTTCGATTGGGGCATTTCAGAATGGTGAGGGTTCGGCCCCTCGGAGATACAATGTATAGTGATTACAAATAAGGAGAATTTTCTACATTGGATAATTCTTGTACAACCAAGAGTGCTTTCCCCACAACAAATGGAAATTTAACCTTACAGCTTATGGCAGAATTTACAGACAGGACCAAATTTTCACATTAAATTTCATAGCTTGAACTGAATTCGACATTTGAATACTATCCCTTGTTAGACTCGACTGCAGACACTATCGCTACGAGTACTTAACTTTCTCCGGGCTGGCGGGCTGAATGCTCACGCCTGCTGTGGCCCGGCCACGGATTGTTCAGAATTTCCACAGGAACGGCTCGGACCAAAAGTTTTTACTTATTATTTATGGAGCGGGTAATTGTATGGAATGGACTGGAATGTCATGCACTGACTACAATGCAAAGTCAACGCTATGCTGTATGTAAATCGCGAAGGTTTCTTTCGGGAATTGTCTATTTTCATTAAAATGGACATCCAAATCCAATGTAATAATAAACTATCGTGTATTCTGATGACAGATCCAGCCAGCTAACTCTGTTATTCGACGTACTTCAAAGTGAACATACAAATTCTAATGATGAATTATGACGTTATTACTAGACCTACAGATTTCAACCCACGCTCAAGTATAATTCTCAATTTTCAGTATACGCATTAATTTAATATTCCAAGTGTTCTCCTAAACATCACGATAAAAATACCAATTTAAGAATATTGCATTGCCCACTTCATTTAAATCACCACATATTATAGTAGACGAGAATCCCCAGAATTAAGCCCTAAAAGTTAAGTATGCTTTCGTCTAGCACAACGAAAGATACAAAAATACAACTTTTACCGCACCAACGTCAATTTTTGAAAATACAGTGTTGAAAAACGTAATATTCCCCTTTATTGAAAATGAAATACGAACGACGCGTCCTTACAGAAGCACACTCACACTATACAGCAATTCCGATGGATAGTTATATAAGAGTTTTTAGGCTTTCCCAGTTTAATCCAGTTTCAAATGTGAGTGAAAAATGTGTCGAATTGAATTGCCATAATACTCGAACTTTCTGTCGAATCTTGGAAATGTGATATTCATCATTTCTCGAGGCAGTCAAATAACTCAGCTGTAAATCTTAAATTACAGCAATTTAAGAATTATTGCATCTTCTGTGCACTCCCTTCAAGTACCTCACAATTTAGACTGGAATGTAGAAATAAGTGCTGCGTTTGCCATTTACTTAACCATAAGAAAGCTATTAGGATGCCAATAAATTCATCGTATCAGACGACAGCGAGCAGCCAGTCTGGACCATTTTAAAAATTCAAAGGCTAAACTTACGAGCCCATATACTCTAAGATTCCTAGCATTAACATACTCACAGTCAAGGAAGCTTCACAAGCTTTCACAGATTCAGCGGTTTGGCCAAAGTGCTTTTCCAAGCTTTCTTTTGTAGAATGTTAAAATTTAATTAGTAGTTACTTCTACGTTTAGTGTTAACCGTAACCTTTTCAAATTCTTTGGAATAGTCAACGTCCAAGGAAGTCCACGATAAAACCACCAATGCAATACAAAATGGTGGTAAAGACAAACGACAAAATTTTCATTACGGGTGCTATGTTATGTAACTCAAATATTTTCAAGGCAATACTTACGAACCCAGAACAACTTTTCTAACCGAGTCACCTTATAAGTAATTGCATAAATCAGTCATAACTGCCAGGGCCGACAGGCTGATGCCAGAACCATTTTTAAAATTTGCTAACGAAACTTCTGGCCCAGTCTGGCTGGGTTGTCCTATCTATCTATCATCCTACTTTCCTGGTCGTGCACAGCACAATACCTTTTCTCGGGTAAATTGTATATTTAGTTTTGCATTGCAGATTTGCTTTGGGTTGTTGGTCCCAGTCGGATGTTGGTGAGAATTCGGTAACATCAGTTGGTCTGTAAACCAGACGCTCCTCCGCTCAAGACCCAAAAGAGTAGATGGAAATTTAAATCTACCCTTGGAAAGACATTATTCCACGTCCATCCTTCTGATCTATCGAGTCGTGACAGCCATGGCACGGAACCCAACCCAGTCAGTCTTCAGTTTCTAATAAGATGCAGCAGAGCGGAAGGCTTTTACAGCCTTTCCACGTACGTTACGTACAAGTCAGTCAAGTCACCGCTTTTCACAAGGAACGCTAGTCAAATGTAAAAATTGACATCACATGACCAGACATACTCACTTCAAATGTCTTGGTCAGATATACAAAGCTTCCACGGTAAAGGGAATAAATAGGAGAGTTCACTACAAATGTAACTTTCTCACTAATTAATCCTTCACACGTACACCACATCATGTTAAGAAATCTTGATTCATTTACGAACTTTACTGTCCACTAGAAGTGCTGCATAATACTAGGAGGGGTCCATACTTTTAGCCAAACAGAATGCCAACCCATTTACTAAAATTTTGAGGAAGTTTCACTATGCCTTTTGAAAGATCGTACGAATTTTGAAGACCAACACGATGCAAGTTGTACCTTGTGTTTTTCTGAACGTAGAGGGTCGTAACAATTACCCCATAATTTGAAATAAAACAATATGAGAATTGAGAATTGAATATTGGACAGATCCTATCAATCTTTCGCTTAAAACATTCATACAACACTATCCACTCGCATTCCGTAGAAACTTGCAGAATTGTGCCAAATGGATCAGTGTGGTTGCCGGAGAAAGTATTCCGCGGTAATAGGCTACGCTGGTCAATGTGTATCTGTAGAACTGACTAGACTGACTACACACTTGAATCCCATTTGCATGAGACTTACACTCATACGGTATGGTTGTTTAGTGGTTATAGTATAATACTGTTTTATATTCGTCGTGTGGTGAAAGTCAGGTGAAAGTATAAATGCATAGTTACTATTACGACGTCCGGAAAACTCCAGTGTTTGATTATCCATAGTCATGAATCCACAAAGAGAATATTTAAACCCCTCTTCTGGTCTATACGCTTTGATAATATTTGCTGACAAACGTTTCATATTTGTGACAAGAAGATTATGAATTGACTAATCCTTTAGATTTTAAGCGGATTTAAATATAAATTTTACATATGAATAGTGTTCCCTTGTGCGGTAGGCAGGCAGTCAGTCTGGGACTTTGTACAGGACAGGCTTTAGGTTTCCATTTCCCATAAATTGTAAGCTTTTACTCATGTAAATTGCATTTCCGCGGATATAATAATATCCCGCCGCCGTCGCCGTTCGTCGCGTTTCAAGTAGATGTGATGTACTCTGTACATACATATACGTATTCCATTTCAATTTCCATGAATATGCTTAAGCCCTTTTTGGAGTTTAGGGTTGATAGAAACGGGATGAGAGACAGGACAAGAGTAGGAGTGAACAACGTTACGTAAGTATTACGAAAGTAATTGGGAGAGGGATACTACCCTCCCCAAAATAAATAAAGAATGAAGTATATTAGAGAAAAAAACTGTCCCGTCGGATAGAAAAAAAATGACAAACAAATTGCTTAGCTCTGCGTTTTCTTTAAAGAATGGGTTATTGGGGAATCCAATTTGGCTTGGCAGACATGGCCCAACTTACTATCATTGTTAGCACTCGTTCTTCTCAGTCAGAGTCAACACTCAGATTGGATACATTTAGCCGATACCCAGCACCAAATACCATTATCCGGTATGTGTATGTATGCAAATATTTGGAGAACAGGAAACTCGGTAGTAATTGATGCAGCTCAAAGTTCAAACCCGATAGTGGAATGGAATGGACTTATTTTACAGTAAAACCTTCAAAATAGTTCCAAATTGGCATTTCCAGGGTAAGAATCAAAGTCAGGCATTGTAGTTTGCTTTCTAATAGGCTTAACGGAGAAAGCAATAGCAATGCAGATTCTATCAGCCTTATCAGAATTTGTATCCTAAGTATCCTTCTTGTTCCGAAATGCGTTCATTCACTACTTTGCTAGACTCAATGTCGAGTTAATCGGATATCAAAGCACATTTAAATTCAACTCTATGAGGCATCCGATTCACCCTCGTAAAGAACTTCTTGACATTTTATATATGCTGTCGTGTACTGTACTGTGCATTCGTTCAAAAGTTTAAGCAAATATCTAGAATCTACAGCTGTGGAATTTTGTTCCGTACTTCCTATGCCCATACACGATGTCATGTTGACGGTTTGATCCCACTGGCAGAAATGGTCCGAGCCCATATCTAATGCAAGTGTTTTTACCTTCTAATTATTCGTAGTATTACTGTTGTCGTAATCAGCTTCAGGCCGAGTTGAACGTAGATTATCTACCCTTTCTTTTATGAATAGGCTTGTCTGGCCATGTGAATTAGAAATCTAGAACACGGAGAAACACCCTCTAACCCGACCTTATGTGTGAATCCCAATTTAAACCTGTTTTCCTGACATTTCGTATGCTTTCGTACTACAAGGATTCCAGCATTAGATTGTTGGCTTAGAGTAACGTTTATGTACACAGGTAGGCGGGGGGTGTGGCTACAGGAGACTCTGTCTGAAAACCTCCTCTATGTATGTAACTCTAGCTTCTTTCTCTCCTTTGAAATATTCTGAGCGCATCAAAGTAGAAGTAAGTAGTAAACTAAACTGGAGTTTTATACGTACGTAAACGTAAACGTACGTTGTATACATGATAAAATGAAACCTTACCTAAGTATAATTTATGATCGACCAGGTCAATATTGGTAGGTCCTGAGTTCTGAGCATCTACTTCTGCCTCAGCATCCGCATCCAGTACTTCTACTTCTACTTCTCCACTTTTCATTTCTTCTTTCTCCTCATGAGGATTTGGATGAGGCCAGGTTGTTGTTTGGTCCACTGGATCGTCATCCCCATCACTCGTCGTTCCACCCGTCCCACTTGAGTTGGTTGAAGAGGCCATTCTATTCAACAAAAAAACACACAAGAAGATGAACAAGAAGATGGACCAGAAAAAGAAGTCCGTCCAAGTCCAAGTTTGTCGTCAAAAAAAGAAAGAAGTCAGTCAAAGGAGAAAGTCTTTCAATAGTGGCCATGGTGCGGAAAGGCCGAGCATTTTTTATTTACACATCATCATGCCACTCTAGCTTTAGCGTATTTGGCCTGAATACCCGAATACCCTGACAGCCTGGAATTGTAGAAGTCTGTAGTCGTAGGTCGTAGTCGTAGTCTCGTCGTTCGTAGTCGTTACAAAATTGTCACATCCGTTGAACTGGTTCACTTGACACCCAACACATAATGTGGACCAAAAGGTTTTTCCAGTTCAAATCCCACGCTCTCATCAAAATATCATCTCTTCTCTGAACAGAATGTGAACGTCGCGTTCGCATCGGGGCCTGGGCCTGATGCTGATGATGATCACTACGTACTAACGACTAGCGATAAGTTGGACTGACTCACTGAATGACTACAGGGTTTTAAATATGTACTCTTTCGACCCTTTTTGGTGAATTCTAGGAATTGAAGAACAATGGAAAGTCTCAGCCTCAATCTTCCGGTTCACTGGCGATAACATTTCGGATAAGAAAGTTCGGATGCATTTAAACAATACCGCACTTCAAACTCCAAAAAAGTTTTAGGACTGACTCCTTTTCCTGGGACAAGACAATATGAAGACTAAACTTTTCGGAATTGAAAGAACATTTTCCACTTTGGCTAAGTTGATAGTTACAATTTTCCGATACATACTTGAAGGTTATTTTAACTATTGAGCTAAAATTTTGAACATTTCCAGCAAGTATTCTCCCTGCGCGCTGCAAAACTTCGTTGCGTCTTGAAAATTAAATCCAAATGACTTGATAGATATGTATGCTTAAATTAGGCACTGATCAGACCACATAACAGACACCAAGAATCATTTTTGGAACCCTGTACTGCCTGTACTAAACATTTCTGGAATAAATTCGGTTTTCGGTTTGGCTCGGTTGGTTGGTCCACCAGACCACGCATCATGCTTAAGGTTTAGGTTTTTAGACGAGGGAGAAGTTTTCAAGTTAATGTTGCGTGGTGATGCTGACGCTAAAGCTAAAGCTAAAGCTAACGTTGACTGTGACTGTGAGGTCGGTCAAACGGTGATGTGAATGCGGCGGTAATGGTAAGCCAAGGCATTGGCATTGTCAGACAAATTAATTTGGGCAGAGGATATAGAATGAGATGGGAAAAGGAAACCGCAAGGGCAAGCAGAATGTAGAATGTAGAAAGGATTAGAGTCGGACTTACTTACTTAGACCGGAAAAGATCTACACAAAGTTCAAGATTTATGGAGAGGGTTCGACAAAGGGTTAAGTTTCGTCGTAGTTTTACTAAGCCGCTAAGATACATTTTGGTTTGGTCCACAAAAGCATAGCATCTGGGCGTACTCCAGAGTAAAGTATTTATGTGTCATGGGCTCATTTCGTTTTCTCTAATTGATTTTCACAATTTAGACGTTGAGTGATGGAAGGAGGGAACAAATTAGTTCTCTGGAGTGGAAGGGATAAAAAACGAAATCGTGTTTAGGACTAATGCCTCTCTTAATTTAACAGCAGACACACTCCGAGTCTCCGAGACTAAGTTTTAAAATAGTTCTTCGTATAAGACAATCAGATTTGCTGAGATTGAGAATAGAAATCTACTATGAAATATGAATGTTCGTCAGGCCAGTATGTGTACTACCGTAAAGGGCCAATTATTAATCGCCCGGGCGTTTATTTATTCCGGCAGGGTAAAATGTCGCATGCTTTCACCACTTTCTCCAAAAGCGTAATGGACAAAAACCCAGCGTTTATTCGACCCCAGGCGAATATTTAAGTTCAAGCAATTATTCGGTCATTTATGATACATAAAAAAACGGATCCGGCTGTTTACAGTAGCTGAGACTTTCAAGGTGTACTAAAATTTTGGCATCATTACTTTCCTAAAAAAATATTGTGTCCGAGATCGGACCTCAGTACCAATTAGGAGAAGTACACAAAAGGAGTAAAATCCGAAGGAATAGGTCTAATTTAGGTTAAAATTTAGCTCGCAGCTTATACAACTGGAATTAAGAACGCTTATGTGTGAGTAGTTTGAGCATGGTAGGAATTTTGGTGTTACTTGACCCGGGCAAATCGCTAGAGGCTAGACTTTAGTAACTAGAAGAACTAGATTTATTTTTACGTGTCAAGATGAAAGGAAATAAACTTCCTACACACTTTCTAATTACCGAACTTATAGGCCAAGAAAGTTGTAAAATGTTTGCTAAAAGGAAACGAAGGAATACTGTATACGTATGTTACCGTTAACAAGGTTTAGTAGACCATAACCAGGTATAATAAAGTTAAAGTTTGGTAATTACGTTAACTTGAAATCCTAATTTCTCTTGACACCACCACCATCATTAACGATTCCATGGAATAATTTTCTTTCTCTGTAATTACTTCAAGCTCCGTCAACGAATCAACATAATTCAACATCCATACCATAATTAGCTAAGCACTAACGTGGCGAGTTCACACTGTAAGGGGGAGCACAGTAATTAGAAATGTAATGGGATAAGGTTAAATCCTAACTCTCAAATACGGTCGTCCGTAGGTCCGTACAACCTTAGGTTAGGTTGAAACCACTACACCATAAATTCTCAGGAAAAGTTTTGTCAACTACGCCTACCAAAAATCTCACATAAACAGTTGAATTTACACATTGCTTTATCCCAATTTGTACTGTGATTTAATGTTTAAGAAAATCTTAAATGCTCGACTAATTTTATTTTTTATGTAACACTTTATAATTCCAGCTCGCTTATTAATAATTTTTGTAATATTTGAAAAACTTTCGTTGGACAAATTATTTTGGCTCAGGGTTAATAGCTGTTTCCTAACGAATCGCTGGAGGATGGATAAATTAAAGAATAAATTGTGAAAACTTCAAATTAATACTTTAACGCTGCAAATAAAGTTTTACTTTAACATTATCCCTCCGATAAATCAACAGTTGAGAAAATCCGAGCGCTCTAACAAAACTTACTGTAGCTGCTATTAGTTTTTTAAACAGAAGGTAGGAGAAAATTCTGATTCGGAAAAGATTGTGGCTACGGAATTAACTTACCGAGTGAATTAATTGTCCAAAGACACGATTACGATTAATGTAAACTGCACTTCAAAACAACCAAAACAACCACTGAACTCAAACTCAAACAAGACTCAAAGTTGAGTGACACGAAGAACCGAATTCGGGGACGGGTGAAATGGAACTGAAAGGAAAAGCGGGTAAGTCCACACTGAAAAAGACCGTTTTTCGGAGTTTTCGGTGTTCGGATCGGGAGTAGTTGAGTCAGTTCAGTGTTCAGTGTACGAAATATCAATACGTGTACGAGGAAGTTAGGTATACGATATCGTGTACATACATATGATAATCTGATTCAAATCCGCTCCAATACAAGGGGGCATCAAGTGAATTCTGAAGACTTCGGGACTTGTGACTGGGAAACACGTCGTCGCAAAACGAAGAACGTGGTCAGACCAGGCCAGATCTCTTTTTATACACAAAAATGAGAAGCAAAAAAAAGGAAGACCGAATTCGGAGATTCGGAGGGAAAAGACGGAGGAAGAAATGAAGTAAACGAAGAGAGCAAAAACTTCTTGGTGTACAGGGTGGTTAGTAATCTATTAACTCCATCCAATCTCTGCGACTGTGACTCTGCGAGTATAAGGGTTGTTAAACTGTGAGATTCACAAACTTTATGTTATGTTGTGTCCAATGAAGGGACTTGCATTTTTTTCGGCTAGAGAAATCTGACCCAAACATATATCTACATCCTTTTAAGGCTAAATTTTTGATTCATGGTCAAAAATTCTCCGTTACTGTACTCAATTTTACATCCGGTTACTAGAGTCTTAGATGTCAAGACGAAAATTAAAAAAGGTCGAGAATTGAGTTGATTTTGTTTGCCCATTCGGAGCCTGCCTGCAAGTGTATAAGACGGAAAAATTGCCTCAATACTGACAACTGATAGCGATATCTTCCTGAAAATCCAAAATTTTACCCACGAGTGCTCACCCTCTCACGACTCGACTGAATAAGTTTGGATTTTGGACAACCAGATGAAAATACGTATTATTTACGTATATGATCAGAATCTCGATTCAATTTATCGCATGGAAAGTTTTGTGATGTCAGGTGAAATATTAAACTCTACGAAATTGACTAAACGTATCTCACAAGATACGTTCAGAATATAAACTCATTCCTCCTCAAATTATTTTACTACAGAGTATCCCCCATTCCATCCCATCGTATATTTTTTGACTAACCCGTTCCGGTGTTTTTGGCCTTTTACTGCCTTTTCCAACAAGAATTCCATGTCGTTCGTTCAGTCAATTCCGTGTTGTTCCAACTCCCTACAGCCCAGTAGTGTGGTAGTCCAGTAGAATTACACTCACGTTTTCTAGATTTGACAAGGAAGAAATTTTTCATGTAAAAATCAAGTCAAATCTTAATTAAATCTAAAAGACTACGTTCCTTGTCTATGCTGTGGGTAGAATTATGTAAATACTGATTTATCCGTTGATAAAATCTTGGGATCACTTATTCTCACAATTTTTTTTGAATAATTCTAGATTAGACAAGCATAATTACCCTACACTACCGTCTTGTCCAAAATTCATTGGTAATAATTTGTCGGTCAGAGGATCACCGGGAATCAATTAACTGCAGTTTGTCTCAGTATTAAACTTCACTTTGACAATTTTCTAAACGACGACTGGCAATGGTATATTTTTGACATTTTGACGAAAAAAAAATATTTCGAAAATTCAGCCCGGACCAAGTCGGATTGTATTTTCCATTTAGGAAAGTGAATTAGCTGTTGAAAATCTACAGTTAAAAATTAAAAAAAACTGAATAACGGGAGGTAACATTAAAATTACATACATATTTGATTTTTACGTGGAGAGTTGTTTCCTTGTTAAACGGACGAATGGATTATTTTACGTGATGATGTTTGAGTACCGAGTCCGAAATGGTCATTCACAGTTTCATGGTCAGTTTCACGGTCACAGTCTCACAGTTACTTTCACGGTTTCACATTCACGGTCTTCAAATCCACCGACCGGACGGACCGACCGGATTTTCTACCACTTTTAAAACTTAAACTTTTTATTGAGAAGGGAAACTGGCGCGAGCGGCAGACCAGGCTCGCTCGGAGGAAGGAAAGGATTACAGAATTTACTACTGGACTCGAGAATGTGAGAATCTTTCATTTATTTTCTTGTTCCAGTCACAAAGCAAAGGCAGAAAAGCACTGCTCAAAAAACTGATAATCTTCCTTCAGACTTCTCTTCTATGTACTCTTTTGTTATCTGGAAGAATGTTTTGTTATCCGTACACAAAAAAATCTCGGGTTTAATTAATTTTCTCATCCCCCGTCAGCGTCACATCACAAGGGATGGTTTTCAGATGTGAATTTTTGAGTTTTCGGATAATACACAAATATCAGGTACGTTCCAGATTCAGAGATTAGCAAATTATATTTTCTTAGCATTGAAATTTTGTTACTACTGCTACTACTAAAAAATTCATTAGTCATTTTTTTAAATGACACTAGTTCGGATTTCAGAATCTGATATGTCTGATAACTCCAAAAACTGCATACATGTGCCGAAAGCGTATCATTCCAACATTCCCAATCCAACTGTAATCAGCAGTTGACAATTTCTTGACGTTCACTTCATTCCAGTCTTTTCACCATTCGTAAATCAGATTCGGATGAAAACTAATATTATCGCTATCGCTGTTATGCCCATTATTGCTGTGATGGCAGAATTCTGTTAAATTCTGTACATGCTTAGGCTTACGGAGGGAACGAAAATATGTACAACTAACTACGGAGTAACTCCTTAAGGATGTATAATTTAAATTGCCAGTGATGGTCATTGTATTTAGTTGTCGTAAAGTATTGAGTATTTACAATGTTCCATCACTAATCACCACCCAGTAACTCTACCGTCGTATTAGAATTTCTAGCGATAACTATACATAGTAGATCGCTTATTCAGGTCCTGAATCTCCTGAAGTCCTGATCATGTAGTTCATCAATTATCCATACCAAAGTATCGCGCAGAGCTATTGGAAAAATAACAAGATAGGCTTTAGAAGGGCTTTAGAAGAAAAAGACAAAGCGTTATTTAAAATTCACGGGGAGAGCGTGAGCGGATGGATGGTTGTCGGAACGGAAGCCGTTGGGCTTAAATTATTATGTAAATTATTTTAACGAGGAAGAGGATTTTGGATTACCTCTCCGATTTTCTTCCTGAATATTTTATTCAAATTTTAATTCGTCTTGAGAGTACAATTTGAATTTTCTATTCTGAATGAAACCAAAATCTTAAGTCTTGAGGCATGCATGCATGGGTTGATTACGAAGAAAGCAAGGTGGTTCAAGTAAAAATAAATCGAAGATTTTTTTGCTAGCTTTCGTCCAACGAAATGTCTAATCTGAATTAATTCTGATTACAGTCGCCAACTTCCGTGTAGTCAATAATAGTCGAACGATCAAATTACAGTGGACTCTCTATATACCGAACTCGAAAAATGCATAAAGAGAAAGTTTAATATACAGAAAGTGGAGTTACATAGAAGTGTATGCAAAGGGAGTGCTTTCGTTCCTGACATTCTGGTCGGTATAGAGAAGTGTACGCTATAGGGGAGGTTGATATATAGAGATTCCACTGTATGCCGTCGGACTTTTCTCATTAGTGTTTTTACAGTCATTCATATTAACTTCCATTCGTCGAGTTAAAATTTGGTCAAACATCGCCTCTTCACCTTCTTCGAATTGAATGTCTTGGTTTTTCATTTATAGGTGAGGGAAGGTATCATATTAGTAGAAAAAATTTTGTGACGAAAACTAGTTAGTGAAGTAACAAGATTAGTATGGGTAAAGTCTGCAGCCTGGTCTTCCAAGACAGTAAATATTGCTTCCTCTACTTTCTCTGTATGTGGTGCACAACCGTAATGTTTGACCGTTGAAACAATGATCGAAAAATTAGCATCCATCACAATTGGATATTCTGGAGATTATACTAGAAATGTCTTAGCAAATTCTTCTTGACGGGATTTCGAAGACACGTCAAAGGAATCAAAATTAGACGAAATGAACAAAGTGAATGTGAACCGTTGGAATGAAACGAAAGCGTTGTCACTGTCTGTCAAGTCTCTAATTCGGTGAAGCGTTTCAAACACTACGTAACACGGCACATGAGTATATAAATGTAGCTCCAAATACACGAATGTTGAACTCGTCTCCTACATTCGGTTTACTCCGAAAAACCGAGACTCTCCCGAATTTTAGAGACTAACAATTCCCGAACCTCAACTCACATGACTGAAAATTTTCATCCTGGGCGCGAGACTTACTATATATTTTATTCCTTTTCTACTATTACGTTTTACGTAAAAGAAACGGTTTTGTGAAACATCAACTCGGTTGTCGGCAGAAAATCGATATCGATACTTAGCTCAGCTCTACTAATAAATTGAGCCCTCGCTTTCACATTCCTTTTGTTCGTGAAACGTAACGTAACATCAGGAGCATTTTGATTTTGTTCCTTCAAGTGCTTTTCCCTGTATTAGTAGTGAAACCCCGTCGGCAATTCCATCGTCTCCCCCGTAATTGCTTAGAATTTGTGGGGTTGAACCTCAAATTATTTCAACTTGATTTATTTTCGACACTTTGATTCTCGATAGCCAATTACATTCAATCACTCAACCTACACAAGCTTCCTGTTCAATTTAAAATACGTGCTCCTGTATGCCAATTAGCATACATGCCATTGTAAAATTCCATTGACTCACAGAAGTCAACTTGAAAATTTAATGATCCAGTGTGTTTGTTTTTGGAATTCGACCACATACGATTACGATACACCTTGCATTTTATGGTGAGTTGCCAATTCTGATTTATAGTGCCATTACTATTTTTTAGTTCCAGAAGGAATGCATGTGATTTGTGAATGTGCTGTGTTAGTTCTGTTTATTTATGGGGTTGTAGCACCGCTCGGCTATTGGCCAGAAGCCACAATTGTCTAAGGTGTCTTTCGAGGTTCTCATAAACAGATGGTCGTGTCAATGTGATTTGATGTTTTAAATTTCAAAGTTAGAGTAAAATTATATAATTACTATTGTAGGGAATTAAACATAACCGTACTGAATTCCCGGGTTTTTAGAATTTAATATTCAACATTTCAATTCAATTTAGAGAATATGTTGTTTGTGAAGCAAACAGGGACAAAAAGGATGCAAATTCTGGCAATTTAAATGATTGCTAACTTTTTCCATGCATGCCAGTCCAAGTTATTACAGAAGCGACTGGATATTAACTGTGAGCTCTTAGAACATTTCATATTACACTTCCATATTACAATTCGTCGCCGGAAGTAAGAAAGAAAGCATTAAGTTTGAGCTAATACTCGTGTACTTCTTTGGCTCGTAAAATTTCTTACTTAAGATTGTTGTAAGGTGGTAGAAAAGGACGTCTACTTTGACCGTCAAATCCTTCGATAAAAAATGTGGTATGGGTTACCATTACCTGATTGATGTATTGGAGATTAGACTTTCTAGGACAGATATAGTTAATTATTTTATTAAATCTGTCATGAGTTGGTTATTCCATACTACACATAGGTTGGCTTTTCGAAGAATTGTACAAATTCTCGAATGGAGAATATGGGTTATGATTCATTAATCTGTAGTATCTAATTAGTAGAAATCAGAGTTCCTATTAACTATAATGACTGGGCTTCTTGGTCATGTCAATTAAGTACTTGCGGTCGGAGTAAAGCACCCCGCGCCAACGAATAACTGTATAAATGAATTGCCCAACGAGTGATTTTCGTATATTAAAACGGCGTGATTATTTCAATTTATGCTATCAATTTTGAACGTACATCGAATACTGAATCAGTCTTGCATTTCTACCCGTCGAATTTAAATGATTGCATCGAAGTTTTACAAGGAAGGCATAATGAAGAGTTTCTGGAATCCGAAATAAAGTGATATTAATTCTATAGCGAATTGTATATATGTAGATCACTGTCATGTTGTTTTCACATGATTGTACCTTAAATTATATTTTGTAAATACTACAAGGTCCAGCTGAATAGTCAAGTATTTACCATTACGAACAGTTTTGTACAGCGTAATACCCAGTTATACTAGTATTTTCATTCTTAAAAGTCACTTTCCTGTGTCGGTCCTAATAAACAGGTTTTTACTGTTTTCTGCATTGACGGATTCCTTTTAAAATAACAGAGGCTAGATTTTGTCGGAACATAGAATCTCATAGAATCGCTGTATCTCACACTGAAGAGGTGATGCAGTAAAACCTCATAAAATATTTATAGACTGTGTCAGTCCCAACTCCCAAGGAGCACGTGGAATACAAATACAGATGTTCTGTGCTTGTGCTTATTTGTGTTGTGAAATGTAAAGAATAAATATCTTGAGGAGTTGTAATTAAGGTCGGTTGTAATGTTCAAGAGTAAAACCAACGTGGTTTCAGTTTTAAAAACAGAGCTTGCCTATTTTGGAAAACCGCAAAGAGAAATCCCTTGCAGGGTGTAGAATTTCTTGAAAAATAATCTGAACGGAAATAAATAGATTGGGTAGAATGCTGTTTGTTCAGTTGCAACTTTGAACATGCTTTAATTTACTCGGTTTTCAATAGTTTATTTGTTCGTAAAAGTATAGGTACAAATTAGCTTTCTCCTTGTAGCGTAATGCTGAAATAATGTGTTCATTTCGGGTTTAATTTTATAAAATATAACAATTTTGTGAAACAAAACTAACGAAACCAAAAATTACGAAGAAATACTTCGTTCTAATCAAAACTCCCTACCTAATGAAATTCGAACAGAAGTACTGAATTAATTTGGATGGCCAATAGAATTTATAGTGCGCCACTTCAGCTTTTGTCCTTTTAGCCAATTATTTATTGCTCTATTCAAAATTATTCCTGTCATGTTCAAATATCAAAATATAGCCAATTACACACACTCTATTCAATTCAGCATACAAATATAGATTTCTATTGTATTTGAAACCATACAGTCCACAGTCAGAGTAATCGTCTTTGAATTGGTCATGGGAAATGTCAAAGGGTGAATTGTACATTTTCCATTGTTTGACAAGGCAAGCTTAGGTTTGTTCCAATCGTGTGGCACATTTAGCAATAGTACGAATTCCACTTCTGAATGGACGATGTGCACACAATAGCACAGACTATTGCAAAAATGTAGTACATGCTGCAGTCTATTGTAATTTCATATTTGTTTGCGAACTATGTTGACAAAATTTTACGCCAAATTTGTGACATGTCGAAAAATTGTGTAACATCAGTACGCTCTCAATTCGTTATATTGTTCGATTCCGAAAATCAGAAACCATTTTTGACCTTGATTGTTTTGTTTCTGCAATACAATGCCTTTCGACACGCACTGAATCGGATGTTCTTCATCTGTTTTAACATTCACATGCAGTTTAATTTTTCTTGCTATGCTGAGGATTCGATTCCTTGGGCAGACAAAGTATATTATTGTTCGTTTAAACATGTTTCCTTTGAATTTAATCGCAAAGAGTGGAGTAAAAAAGCTGATACCAGACTGTAACATAAGTTGTAAACATCCTTGTACATTGTTATTTGTTCTCTATGAATCGATTTTCCGTTTTTGGGATTGTATTCCCTTGCTGATGATGAAGGTAATCCACGTAGTCTACAATCCACATTAAGGCTCAGTTGAACGCACTCGTCACGTCACCAGAGACTTTCTTTTTCCTTTCACTCCCACGGCTTGGCTGGGATTGACTTGGCATTTGGCATAGCCATCAGAGTCAAGTCAAGTAGAGTAGTCACAATATGCCAGGGAAGGGAAGGCTGGGAGGAAATGAAGTGCACACTGCATTACATTCATATTATGAGCTAAACTCCCTTTCTTCCTCTTCTGTACACTCTAGATTGTGTACAACTTGTGATTTTGGCATTTATGAAATCCTCAAAGACACAAAACTACTACTACTTCAGGATTTGAGCCAAGTTGAAGTTAAGCTTTTAGAGCTAGTCAGTCAGTCACTTAGTCAGTCAGTCAGTCCTTCACAGTCATAACGGAAAACCAAAGGAATAAAAAGGAATTTAATTTATGCTTCACTTACTTGGTTCCCTGGACGGTTTGGTTTGGTGTGGCAATTATGTCTCAGGCAAAGTGCCAATTCAGGCGAGATGATGTCAAGCACACGCTTTGTTCCAATGAACTCTAACCAGAGAGCTTGAATAGTTGGATGCATAATTGGTCTGAATTCTCCAGTGCAGGGTTTTCAAAACTTAATGCCTTCAAATGTGTGTGTGAACGGGGGGTCCAGACTAATTGTCCACTAATTAACTTAACATTGTCGTTAATGCAAACAAATGTTATTTCTTCTATTTCTCTGTTTGCCTCTGCACTGGACTGGCACTATTTTTCTTATGTTTTGGGAATACCAATAAACTAGTCTACAAGGCGAAATTTTTATTTGAACAAAAAATCCCTTTACTTCAAAGACGTCACGTTTGAACTCTTGTCTGAATTGACTTGTTGCCAGTGACACGGATGCAATTTGGAATCCCATCGAACCAACGTAGTAATGCCAATGGAATGGACGGAAAGAGAAGAGGAAATTGGATTTTCCTCAATTTTATTCAATACTCACCACCCAACACGTGGTGTAATGGAAAATGGAGAAAGCATGGAAAGAAAAAAAAATGCCAGGACAGCATAGCATTGTAAGGTGAAATGTGTTGATGAGTCTAGCTCTTGATTGAAACCAGGACGGGACAAGACTCTATGAGAATTTGAAGTGTTCCAGAGATTGGAAATGGAAATGGACGCATTCTATTTCATTTCACACACACAAATTTTTCACTAGACACAACACAGGGTATCTCCATTTCAAGCTGAATTGAGTTCATAAATTCGTTTAGTCTCCTGTTGGAATTAACAATTGACTTGGGAATTTGAATTTTGAGTAGATCTCTTCAAAGCAATTGCATTGCATGCTTATACAGATGTAGGAACCACTTTCGAATGGGATTTAATTTAATTATACATAGGTCTCTGCATTTCATTACGTTTCCTACTGTTGTTGATACTTCCACATTCGAGTCCTGTGACTCCGGCACAGTTGGCTTACGATTAAATTAATTACGGTGAGTACAGAACCCCAAAAGTATGCCACATCTCGTTAAAAAATTCCATCATAATTAACATTCAAGCGTGGCCGAACACTCACACAGTTTGAAACATTGTGAGACATGCTACATTTGCCGTTCTCTATATGATAAGTATGGAGATGTTTTGATTTGAAAATTTTCCCCATTACTGGAATGACATTCCTAGGTCAAACGAAAGGCACGAACTACTGGATTTTTGAACCATCTCTTACAGAGAATGTCAATTAATGGGAGTACTGTATTAAATTGATGATCCAAGCTCTCAACTGACCCAAGCCAAGAAGGATACTCTGCGGTTCAATAAATCAAACTTGCCCTATTCGTGCTTTGGACCACTCAAGAGAAAGCCACTTGAGTTGATAGTGGAAAGTTTGAAGAGCTGGTTAGAATCTATTGGCACTGGAAGAGATTTAAATCAGTTAAGGCTTATGGCCTGGCCATGAGTTTCTTTCTGATAGCATTGCAACGCAGAATAAATCCTTAACCTCACACAAGGGAAATTTCTGAGATGCCATAGACTTGTCATTTACTCAAATCACATTATGTAGCCCAATTGTAAAGTAAATAGCTCTCATCTTAGGAAAAGCCAACGGATGATTGCCTTACATTTATCAATCGATGAGAATATTTGAAATTTTTTCTACAGTGACCTGATTTTTCTCTGTTCCTTAAAATTTTACATTCAGACACACTTCGTTGTCAATTTATGTGTCCGTGCTAAGAGCAACCTATAAATTTCTCTTCAAAGTGTAAGAGAATAATGCATGAATTGAAAGTCATACGTCTACGTGTTCTAAAAAGTCTTGAGTCTACACAAAGAAACTTGACACGACTTGACAAAAATATCTTGAAAGGGTGAAAGAGTTCGACATGAGATTGCACTCCGATGCCCAACACTCGCACTGCATTCAGAATGGAGGATTAGAAATGAAATACTGATGGAGAAAGTGACTGGAGAAAGTGTACTTTCTCCATGCTTTCTCTCAGACACAAAAAAAAAATCTTTTTGACTCCCTGAAGGATTACTACTCCCAACTGTGCTGCTTTCAGACTTCTAAAAATGTTTCATGTTTATTGTTAATGAAATAAATCTACCACGCACGGGTGCGATGTCGTGTCATGTCGAATTTGTTAAATGTCACCTGTCACACAAATAACACACACACAAACTGGCACTGTCCGTGTCTTGTTGTCCACGGAATCCCATGGAGTACAGTACATTTGTTAGATTAAGAATCTACTGTTCATGGTGGTTCATAACTTCTGTTCCATCATCACTAGCGAAAATCCAAAGTAAAATTGAGACCCAGCAGTATTCTCAATCAGAATTTGAACTCAATGTTATTTGGCAAACACCAGGATCGGATGTAGGGCAGGGGATGATGCTTTTGAATCACCCTGTCTGTGCTACTACGTATTACTACAGTGGACACACGAAATTCTTGGCATCTGGACAAAACTTGACTTTTGGTAGCAATTTAGTAATTGGTTCTTCTCCTTTGCTAAGATATCCTTATCTGTTATAACTCATATGTGGGTTTTGTTTCTGTCAGACATGATTGTGTAAGTTTACTACAAAAAGTACAACTTTGGTTGACAAATACTACAGTTTAAGAGTTGATGAATTAAATCAAGGACCGGCAAGTTTGGATTTCCTTTTCTTGGCTCGAACTTATACGAGAAAACTTTTCAATCGTGAAGTCCAGATCCGGTGTCTTGTGCTTGAGCCGCGCTTCTTGAAAAATGTTTAGGTCATTCAATGTCAAGTAGTTCTACATCCTTCTCCCTCTGGGTTTTCCTTCCGTGAACCGTTTTGAGCCATTCGAGTAAACTTACCACTCCCGAAGTTTTCTACAGAAGTCTAATCTTTCGTAAGGTTCAGATCTTCGGAATTGATTGGTGATTCAAAGGAAATGTCACGCTGACGCTGACGGAAATTCGGAGGACGAAAAAGTCTTCCGGCAAAGGAAATTACAGTTTCTAAGCAATAATTCTAAATTCAGAATTCTGTGGTTCATTTATCCATTTCGACACGGTTCTGTGTCTCAACCGAGGTACACATAGGTTCTCTAGTCAGGTTAAACAAAACGCAAACGCATTTTATGTGCAAGAGTGAGCCAGGTATTTTTATTTTTCAGGCCATTTTTCAGCAAGAGAGTGAGTTTAATATTCTCTCATGAAATTACATGCATTATTTATGTATGAGTTGCCGTTTGTATTACGTCAGGGAAAACAATCATACTGCATCGTCACTGCATTGTAAGTCTCCTCTACAGGCTAAATTCAAACTTGCCATGGAAGAACCGATATTATGTACATACATATAGCTAGATATATTTTGTAAAGGTGAATAGGATAAAATTCTGTGCGAAATTAGCATGCAGTTCTTTTTCTTCAGGGGCTTCTATTACGTCCACTACCGTTCATTCAGCTCCATGCAGTATTAGTAGCCTTGTAGCCTGTTAAAAATTGAAGGACCGTAATGAAATTCAACAAACACAAATTAATGGATGTTTACGGTGAAAGTAGGATCACACATTGTAATTTAAAATGTGAGTTACGTGAGCTGAGTCAAATGCAAAGGGAAAGTATTTTCTTTATAATGAAATTATGAAATGTATCAATTCAACAATCAGTGATAAATCATGGCTCACCCAGTCAGAGTGACCACAAGTGGTAGTACATCGAAATGGAGAGCACTTTATTTCCAGTAAAGAATTGAACACTTTCGTTTTGATCAAGTTCCCGAACGTGGAATTCTAGAAAGAAGAAAGAGCATGAATACTCTTTCTACAACTTTCTTGAGTTTCTCAGCTCAAAAAATAAAACTTTGTGTATACGCTGAGGGCATATCAGTATGTAAAACATGTACTGCACATTCCAAATGTAAACAAATTTGAAAAACAACTTTACTTTATGTTCAGTTCTTTCACTTTCCACCATAAGATCCAGTAAAACCACAAAATCCCTAGAGTCCAAGAAATCTTCATCTTAAAACTGACTAGCTTTCAACAAGGCTTTGCTCGACTCAAATTTTTGTCTCGTATATTCTCATTTTCTAACATGACTTTTGACTATATCATCACACTCGTAAGTTTTACTCCAGGACAGGATAGAAATGAATATTTCAGTATGCATTTGTAGATTCTAAGTAGCTTTTCAAATATTCATAAAGTTTTTTTGATCGTAAATTCCAGTTGGATGAAATCTACACCCACTGTTTTTCCATAGAAAAATATGTATCGTCCTTATTTTGTTTTTATTGCCAGAGTATGTCAACATTTTCAAAGATTTCAATATTATCGAATTATATAGGTACAGAATACAGAATTGATCCTAATGTGCTGTTTTCCACTCACCCCATGAATCACTCTTTAAATACTGTCCCATATACACTTTGTCTCCTAAATGTAGATCCTTGATCTTTTGGCAACCTCCAAATTTTGCTACATGAAGGGTGAAAGGTTATGAATCGCCCGGTAATGCTGACAAATCCTCTTCAGTCAGTTCTAAAAGTCTGCTTTTAAGGCACGCAACAAACAGCATATTTCTTCCACACAATTGACGTTATTTATACTCACGAACATCACTTTTATTGCATTTGTTTTTGTTTTTTTGGCTCTGGTATGTCATTCTGATATGTCATCTAATAGTAGTAGTACTAGTATTACTAGTACGACTCTGAGAGTCCTAAGGACACATAACTCCAACCATACAATTCCACATACTCACTCACGGCAATAAAACCAAGAAGGAGTAAGTAAAAGAGTCCTTCGTTTTCCTAACATGGTATTTCATGGCTTGTTTCCTCAATATTAGATTTCTAAAGTTAGTAGTCGTACTCGTATACTCGTATCGTACATAGAACTCCCTTGGTCGTATTTCCAACCATATTCTTGGGTCCAGATGCTCAAACGAGATGATTTTCCCACCAAAATCCAAAGTAGTCGTCGTAGTCGTGTCCAGAGGTAACCTACATATGTATATGTACAGCAGTAGTCCTGGAAGACTTTCTCGTTCTGGAGAAAGTAGTACAGTCTGTACAGTGCATGGATGGAGTATTGGTGAAAACGTGGGAAACCTATTTCTCTCACTCAGTCAAGGAATGACACTTCGTAAATGGGACTCGGACTAGGAATGGATGAAAGCTCGTATCGACGAGGCCAGGTCATGGCCCAACTGAGACTTCATCTGTCAGCCAATACTTTCACACTACTCCTGATACTGAGTGTGTAGAAAATCCTGTCCAGAATTTAAATTAGGAATTGAGTACCTAACTTACACTACTGGAATAGATGGGACACGGATTGGTGCAGAGGTAACTGGTCGTAATGCAAGGGTGGGTCTGAATGGAAGGGATATCACAGTACTGGCAATGGCGTTGCCGACACTTTTGTAAAGAGACTGGAATATTGCTATCATTTTTTAATCCGACTTGTGATTTAAGGTACACCGACCTCATGAACTCTGGACTAGATTTTCAATAAAGTACAACTTTTATGAAGTGCGCTTTGCTGTACGTACAACACAAGTTGACCTTTCCATGCTGTGTAACGGTGGCAAAAAATTTGTGAATCTCTGGGATCCCCAGCTTGCTGGGTTCATAGAAGAATCTGGACAACACGAGTCCGTACAGTTCGTAGTCTTTCAACCCATGCTAGACAACCACGTCCACAGTCTGCTAAATTTTATATGTATGGACAAACAACGTTGAAAATCGATCAAAGATCATCTTATGTATTTTATGTCCCCACAGGGGGCTCGAATCTTTTCTCCAGTGGTAAACAGTAGATAAACGATGTACAGAGTTGAGCTGGGCTGGGCTGGGCTGGGCTGGGCTGGTGGTTCGTCTCGTCTCTTTTCACTAATGCGTTGAAAGCGTGAAAAGTGTCTAACACTTCAAAGAAGGAAGGAGAGAAAAAGAGCCTGAAAGAAAAGAAACAGCCCAACCCATGCTATTTCAGTCCTTTCAGTGTCTAAGACTTTCAGGAGTTTTAGTTGAGAATCTTGTGTAAACTAAAAGTAAGTAAGTAAAAGGTTGGTTGGATGACGATAAGTGTTCTAGGCTGGAGTTACGGTATACGGATGGTATGGACGAAACGTGTAATAATAAGAGTTTATCCGCCCTCGATTCTACCATGATATAACCTAATGTAAAATGTTCAACCTCTGCCTTTATATTCCCATTTTTCTTTGGGAGAAAGAAGAGGATTCGGTGAATTTGGTATTTTCGATGTGTGTATGTGGTAGAGTGGTAGAACCAGGATTGCGATTGGTACGAGACCTTATGTTTAATATCCGCTCTGCCTTTATTGCTCCCGGCCTAAGGTCCGGCCGTCGCTCTTTTCGTCACTCACTCTCTTTTTCCTTCCAACCGAATCCTGATGTGGTACATAGAATCAATAAATACTGTAGTACTTTTTTTAGGAATGAAAGGAGGAGTAAATACGAAGTGTAAGTGTGAAAAAATACTAGTAATAGAAATTTACGAGTTCAAGTTGGGTGTGTCACGGTGGTGATAATGGTTACGACGGTTGGAATGGTAATGCTATTCGATTTTTAGTTATGAAAAGTATATTTGGACGACCGATGTTGTGAACAAAAATATATGCGTAATGAAATTAGGTGTTATGATAATTCTATGACTATGTTGTCACGCCCTATGTTATAAATTTCAATTTTCCAATTTCCTAGTACGGAATTTTTTGAAATGAGCCATATTTTTAAAATTCAATACACATTTGTAGTACTATTTGTGCAAGATTTTGTCTTTTCAGTAAATTCCACAGTAGGTGCTGATTATAGGACTATTTCCTTCTCAATATTTGTTTTCCAATACAATTTTGGTGACACTGAAGGTGAAGCCAGGTGCTTTTTCAGAATAAAACTTAGCAATGTACAATTATTTTTCAGGTTACATTTTGTCGCAATGTGGTTTTTATTGAAGGGTCAAAATTTAAATTAAAGTACAAAATATTACATTGAATCATTTAACTTGCTGTTAAATATCCTGCAATTTTTTTATGATTTACAGAGTTTGACTTGTTGAGAAATACCAGATACTCGCCATCTGCAAAGCGTTTTTAATTCAATTCTCATTTGCCGACATCGGACCTTAAAGGTAAGAAAACTTTAGTTTGTCTTATTAATGTAAATTATTCGATAACATCTTCAGGAACAATATTTTGTAGTACATTCCATGTTAATTGAACTCAAATAGTAGAGGCTATGAGTAGTAAGTTTGTGTGACATATTCTGTTCCTAAATCAGGTGCTCTTTTATGATTTAAACGATAACTCCTATTTATGCAGTACTGATTATGTAGATTTGGAACATTTGTTGAAACAATTCGATGTTTCTGCCATATTTAAAATTCAACATTCAATTTTGTTTGGACTATCAAACAAATCATTACATTACAAACCTAAAACAACTCAAAACATCTTCTGTTGTATTGTGTGTGATAACCCGAATTCCCACTGGACTGATTTTAGAGAAAAATTAATGGACTGACTGGCAAGATTTACTTTACTGATTCCATTTACATATTGGAGTAGGATTTACCAACAACAATATTAGTAGGACTAGAAATTCCTGGAGCCTGTATGCACGGTGTATGTGCATTCCTAGCTAATGTGAAATCCGGCCTTCCTGTAATTTCATCCTCCTCTTGTCACTCAATTACATTACAAATAGGGCACACACCTCAATCTACCAATTTATTATTCACCGCATCCGCCGACTTTGTACAGTGTCGGAATTGATGGCTTGAAAGGATTCACGGTTCGTGATAGACATTAAATCAATCCTTATTACATTAGCGAGGAACAATGTTGAGCAGACCAAAAAGTGCTTCTTCCATTTACACGTTCTCTCAAAATGCTATTTAATAATGTACAAAGTACAAAGTGTTCCACGAGTCATTGACATTTGCGTCTGTCTGGAGGTTAAATCCGCAATGCATGATTTCACGTGTAGAATTGGAACTTTCTCAACCGGGTTGACCCTGCAGTAAAATTTTCTTGGAATAAATTACACAACTTATTCTCTCCTCGCTGTGCTATGCTAGCCTTTCTTGCGAGCATGAGACTTTATTCGAAGAAATTCGACAATGAAATCTTACTGTAAAAAAAAATTAATAATGGATCAATTCCCAAAGCTAAAATTCTCTCTAAAATATTATTTGAATTTTCTGTGTCGTCTTGTAAATTCTGACGGTGGATTTTATCTTTTATCTGAGCACTTTTATTTTCTCCATCTCCGCCTTCAGTTCTTCTGCTCTGTAATCTACACTCGTCGTACGGAGTAAAAGGAATCTGAGCTTTCTCTTTTTTGATCCCTACAAAGTTAGTTGGACTTATCCATAGAAATTCTTTGATAGAAACTCGTCTTAGGTTTTCTAAGATCTTTACCGGAAACTTCTGTAGGTTTCCTAAGATCTTTTCTTACCCCCATTCAACTCTTTCATGGTCCTTTCTTGTGGCGACTACAAAGCTTTTCCTTTATACGAGAAACCTGTTGAAATATACTATTAGTAGCATTTCTCTCATGACAATAAGACGTTGAACAAAATCCAACCACCACTCGCATTCCGATATCGCCCAATCAGATGGATTTTCTTTTAATTGGAGGTTCGACGTAATCTCTGGAAATAGGTGCCAAAAATACTACGTATTCGAGATGAAAAGTAATGTAGAATTGAGTGAGATAACATTTCTAAAAAATAACGTGGACAGTTATTCAAAATCAGGGGTTGCGTTGACTCTGACTAAAGACCGGTACGGTTAAAGTTGCCCGTGACTCTGTGGACACCTAGTATGTAATTGTTCTGGTTAGTTTATTGGATTGAATGATTGCAGGTTGCATGTTCTATACAAATAAATATGACATGCAAATCAACATCACCCATAAGTCGTTCTACCCTGTGTGAAGTGTAAATTGCATTTTATGAGTCAATATCACGCTCCAACTTGTTTTATCACGACACAATGAAGAGATTATATGTGGAATTACAGGTTTGTAACTGTATTTTAATGAACTTTAAATTGAGTGATTATGATTAGAAATGTTGTGAAGATTACATACTAGTTAATTGCAATTTGTTGTTAGAACAAAACTGTATGTATGGCATGTTACAATTATTAGCGTGTGCGGAGTGTTTGGACAGTATATTTTCTGGAAAATTACCAAAGTAATTTATTCCTTGTTTAATTCCGAAGTTATTGTCAGTATAAGTGCTCAGATTAAAATTGAGGCCTGAGGTTTAATGTGAAGTTGAAATACGTGCAGCATTTTAAGGTTAAAGGTTAGGATATTGAATGTACATGCCTTGTTTTTATATTTTGACGTGTTTGGATTAATTCATTAAAGGATTATAGTGGTTTATGTATACTTTTGATTAATTAGAGCAGTAAAATGTAGCAGTAGATTTTGTAAATTAGTTGAAATAAAACACTGAAATCACATTGGTGAAACCTCAAGGCATAAAAGAAAAGCTTGAATACAAAATTGTAAAACGTGCACTCGATCACCACAGTATTGACCATATTGGCTCATTGTACGGGTGCAGATTTATTGTATGGTTATATGGCGCAGCGTTTCTTCTTATCAGAATGTTTGGTCAAAGAATGACCTGTCTTTACCCACGATTATTTTTTGGATTTTTGCATACTTATAGAGAATAGTCTGTTTCAGAGTTTAATGAGATTTTAGTACACACTGTCTAATTGCGGTACAAAATTAAACTTCACCTAGCCGTTGTCCAAAATTAGCAATCTAACCTCCCATTATTCCAATTAATGCTCAAAGGGAAGAAATTGACATGGCGCTAATTCACTCTGTTTCGATTTTACTCCAAACGCATAATAATTTATTTTTGTGAGACAGAATTTGTTAGTGACCTTCCAATTGTGATTTTCCTAAAACAGTTTTCTCTTTCTTGAAACGCAACATGCAGGAATCGGAAAGCTAACAAAATTCCTCTTGCCAAGAATAATCAAAGTTGAGATTTACATACTGATTTCAATTTTTATCACGTGCATAAACTATGTATAAACTACACAGGCTGGCTCATGATTTGAATGTGTGAAGATAAACATTTCGTGTTGATAAATGAACCGAAATACGCAGTGTTTACTCTACTGCACTGCACTGCAAGGGCTTCAAGGTTGAAGACAATAAAAGTAAAACTCAAGGTTTAAACAAAATTCACACTTGTATTTGGATTGCACTCAATGGATTTCTATTTCTCGGTCTCACGCTCACGGATATCGGATGTCAAGTTAATTTTTATTGTTTGCTATTACTAGTGTCATGAGAGAGTCATAAATTATGGTACTATTCAACACATTCAACACAAACCCAAAAGGTATTATAAACATTAAGATAAGAATGATTTCTAATAACGATAGCGTCATAATTTTTCATAAAACTTTTTGATTTTCTTTTTGAAATACTAGAACAAAATTACAGTGCTCTGTTTATCAGTACATTTAGTGCTGTCATGAGTTGGAATTACTACAGCTATTGGACGTTGTCAAAATTTTCAGCAGAATTGAAGCTCCAGTCTTAACACATCTGGAGGTTTTTTTTTTATTTGTCAGAATAATTAGATTTTTATCGGATTTGTTTCAACACGTAGAAAATTAACTTGAAATCGTAGAAGCCTGAATCACATTAAGAACTGTAGAACGAAAGGACAGAAACCTCAGTAAAAATAGCGTACCAAAACTCGAATGCTAATTTTGATGTAACATTTGAGAATTCTATTGCAATATCCGAAATAATGTATTCTGTGCACATAACTTGCTCAGGCACGAGAGCGGATTTGCTAAACTGAATTCAATCTGTATTTGACAAATCAGAATTGATACAAGCAATAAAGTGAATAAGGGCGACCGCATGGCCCAGAGTTGGAAGGAAATGACTCTCAACTTTTTTTCTGGACTCATACAGAAAATTGAATAGAACTTGACGCTTATTTTGGTGTGAAAAAAATCTTCGCCCTTTCGATGACTTTGTATGATATGGTCACGCTGGCGTCAATGACGGCGGAAGGATATGTCGTCTTTAATGAAATCAAAGTGAAGGTCAGGTGTCAAATTATTGCCGAATGATAAGGGAACCACTTTTCAGGAAAAACATAAAGCCGCCATTGAACGATTTATTGCCATACAAATTTTGGTACACTGCTGAAAATTTTTGCAGTTCTACCGCAATTACTCCAAACATGAGTCAGCAATTGTTATTCATGGCCGGAACCGCATAATATTAGCGAATCTCGCACTCGCGATAAGAAACTAACATTTACCCTGCGTTTTAACATGGAACGTTGTTTCCTTGCAGTTCGTGTCGGTAAATGTAGATTCTCTAGATCTTTCGATTATTGCGAGTGCGACTTAGATTTCTATTTCGCAGTTAGCATTGAATTTTGCCTAAGGGGCCATGCCAAATCAGAGATGATGGCTTTCTAATTTGATCCTCTCACCAATTCATTGGACTAATTTAGTTGGCAAGATCAAATACAGGACGTACTTTTAGTACACATGGCACATGTACGTGCCGTATTCTACCACATCCAAAAACTGCCAACTGTGAGCTCAATGCACTGCAAGTGACAGATGTCTTGGAAGTCGAGACACATTTACCCAAGGGAATTCATCTGGAAAGTACAAATTGTCAAAAAGAAAAAAGTAACGACTGAAATTTTGAAAATCCTAATCTCTCAGGATTCCCAGTAAATTATTAAAATGATTGACAACATTGAAATTGTGTCTAACGTTATTTCACCATGACTTTCTTTTGAATGAAAAGTCAACTTAACTTGTAATCTTCCAAAACCTAAATCTCGTGCACATTCCATTCCATTACGTCAAATACGAGAATTCGACCATGCTTGCTTTAAGCGTGTCAATTCATGATAGCATTTTAATTTGCAAAATGAGACAATATACGGTACGACAAATTGAGATATTATTGGTAGAGGCTTCAGTAGAATAGAAAGCGAAACTTTCATTGTAAAAATAAATCTGTCTGGCAGTCCGATGCATGCTTTGGAATTAATCTAATCAAAGGATGGCTTTATTTTTAATTGTTTAATTTTATCTGACGGTAGTCCTTCAAAGGGTGCACTGGAATGAATGAATTAACGAATGATGGATTGCACACTGTCTGTGAACGATAATGAAAGTGAATGAAACGTTATCAGGTCAGGTCAGGGCAGGTGTTGGTGATTGTGATTGTGATTGTGATGAAATAAATACAAAGAATAAACTATCAATGGATAGTATGATATGCAGCTCGTATTTTAGTGATTGTTTTCTGAGCTCATCATTTTAAAACGGGCTTATACTCAATTTGTCTCTCGCGTACATAATGTGTCGCAGACAACAAACCAATTATGACAAGCACCTTTCGATCTAGAACCCAGAAAAACGGAATGTCAGTAGTTCTATAACTAAAACTAACAATATTTCGAAAAAATTGTGTCAGTTTTTAGCACCATCTCTCAAACTCTTTATTCCATTAAATTTTATTTTAGAGCCAATCAGTTTTACCGGATTTCTTCATCTCGAAAATTTTATTACGCAAATAGAGATTATAATTTTTAATCACTTTTAATAAATTTATGTTTCGTAAGACCAACGAATTTTCTAAAAATAAAAATCTCTACATGTATAGTAAACCCAACTCAACTCCAAGGTTGGTTATGCGTAGTAAGAAAAAGCTAATATTAGGAAAATTTTACTTCTAGCATTCGTGATTTTTGTGGTGATTAGTATTCACTAACACAGAACCATCAAAATGTCAGTTAAAATAATATTGGACTAATTACGCGTTCAAGGTGAAGCAATACCAAGGGAAAAAATAAGTGTTCTTCGTTCTCAAATGCATATGCAGTTATGTGTGGAATAAAAATTCTCAGAATACTTGTATTCACATTTATGACGAGCAGGTGTCTTGAAGTGTGGTATAATATTTATTAGACTTCAATATTCCAGCACATATGTACAACAGTTCCATTTGAATTTTCAGGAGGATATGGAATTTCAGGGAGATATGGAAAAAAATGATTTGGGATTCTTAGAATATTATTAGCGAATTACAGCATCCAATTTCATGGCGGTGTAGGTACAGGGTAGCACAATACACTCTAGACCTAGACTTCATTTTATCAATCAGAATCAGGGTTTGTTTGGCATATGCTCAGTGCTCATTCGTGTGTATAAATGACAATAACTATACTCTTGGAATTATTGAATTTTATTGTATTTCCGCAGAAGAGTATGAAGTTAATGTAGTATATATTTCATTCATTTCTTAATGTGGTGAAGATATATGCTGAGTTCACATTTGTGAATGCGTCACAGGCAATGCATAAAATCTGACAGAATTAATTACATACACTTTATAACGACGAGAAATTGTATCAAATCTAAATTCTTCAATCTATTTATTTTTATTTTTAGTACTTGAGTACTCTTACGAAGTGCAACAAATAATTCGATGAACAGATACTTTCTTCTGATACTCGATTATATATTATCTTAGTATTTCTCGGCTTGGGAGGAGGTCCCATGTCTTGTACTTTTAAATTCTACAACTATTGCATATTGCTTGAAACTTCAACTTCCGTTGTTTGAATAGATAAATGTTCAACTCATGAATTAAGTTCATGATAAAGACTCATCCGAACAGAAACAACCATTAGTTAGATTTTAGAAATAGGGCACCACTAGGCATGGGTCACATTCATCAATCATGAATTACTATACGCAACAATCTTGAATTTTCTAAGAACTTTTTTAATAGTTGCTTTTGTATGTGCACAAACCACATAAATGTTTTCGAATTTATAAAGTATCTTGTTCGATAAAGAGCCGCCGTTGTTGCGGTTTGGTCCAACTATCTTGCCCTGTTTAATTTATTCATATATGTACAAATGGGAACTAATATTGAAAACATGATATCAATTAGAATACAACACACACACGCCCAATTAGCAATCTAATCTTCAACTCAGAATTCAATTGATTGAGATCCTAGAACTGAAAGTGCCTGGATATGTATTGTTCCTGTGACATAATTGCACTCATTCATTTATTCAACTAACTGCCTAACTACTGTACAGTTTTGTGTTAACTTTAACTTTTGTTTTATTTTAACAGCGAAGAGTTGAGTTGATTCCTCTGCCTGGCTGATCGTCGTCCACTTCCAGACTTCCACCTCATTTGTATCGAGACATCGTTCTCAGCAAGTCTCTCCAGTTTTTCCTTCCAAATAATTTTTTATTAATCATCACGGCTTCTTCTGCAAAGGGAGAAGATTTTTTAACTGCTTCCTATTGCTCCCTCTTAACTATTGTAGAGAGAGAACAACATAATAATTGTCTTAAATTAATAGACTCAAAATGTCCCTAGAGTGTCTGACGAGATTAGGGTTATTTTTATTTTGGTTCTGGACTGGATGAATTTAAATTTTTCTGTTTATTTCCTGTTGCTGACAATAACTTCGTAGTAAGTTCGTTCGTATTTGTAGGCAAATTAAATAGCAAAATATTAATTTGTTGTTTTTGCCATTTACGTTTTTACGTACCGTGCCAGTGCATGTTCACCGTGTTCACGACTTTGGTTGTTTTTTCCTCACCCTGTAGTGTACAATTATTTTTGCTCTATTGCAAAATTTGTACAATTTTGATTTGTACCGTGCCTTCCTTCCTTACCTATGTGGACGTTTCTCCTTGTTATCCTGAAAAATGTCAAAAGAGGAGCAAAGGAATGGGTTTGTGGGGCATGTGGACGACAGAGACTCCACTTCATCACCCGAATCGGATTTGGAAATTAATATAGGAAATGGAAAACCAGGATTTGGAAAACTTTTGAATGGACTTTGTCACGGAGATGGGAGTTCAGATCAAATATATAATGAGAAAATTGAGAGTTTTGAAGGTTTGCTCAAAATTTGCAAGACTGGTCGGTGGCAATTTCAGGTAATTTTATTCTAATTCTACACTGTAGCTTAAAATACAATGCGGATTTACTCACAAGGAAGCTCTCTCGACTGTTGAATGGGGGGATGCTTTTAAATACATATATTTCGTTTAGTTTCCTGTATATTGTAATCTACATTTCTACTTGCATATTTGGTACAAAAAATATCAACGATACTAGACTAATAATGCATCACTGAGGTAGAATCGAATGATAAGGTGACCAAATTATTAAGAACATCGAATGCATGAATGGGATAATTGTACATGCAGAGTTATTTGAAGCTTTGCGTGATAATCACACAAATGTGGCTACAATAACAAACCCTGTTAGATACGGCAGGACTAATTACGGTAATGTAGAAACAAACACTAAGCGCTTCTATTTTTTTCCCAACTTTTATCATCTATATACACTTTAATCAAGGTTTTGACCTAACCAATGACCAAAGAAACCATATTATTAATTCAATCAATTTTCTTATAACCACTATTCATTGAAGCGAAAATATTCTTTGAAAATGTATTTTTCTGATAAACACATCTACTTCCGCGATATCACTTCCGCACGAGCATCCTCGCGTCCTCTGATACAAAGTACAGATAGAATCCGAAATGACAACTGAAGTGACTAAGAGTCCACCGTTTCTCAGATCAAAATTTCTACGTCATGAATCCTATCATATCTTACCACACGCGAACGGTAAGAATTCACGAACCACAATTGTGTATTTTCATAGGATAACCCCAGTTCGTAGAAAGTTAAATCTACCACTACCAACTGTGCGACAACGATAGAATTGAAACAAAATAGACTACAAGGTAAAGCATTATGCAATGTGTCGTATCATTTGAATAGAATTTAATGGGGAATCCACTGAACCACACTGACCATGGAAATTGTAACTACAAATCACCCCGAAATGAGATGCAATGTCGATATTGTTAAATCTAAGGTATTAAATATGGTTTTAAAAATTACAGGTGTTCTTGCTTGCGTCTTTCTGTGGATTCTTAACAGCACTACACAATTTGGTTTACGCATTCATTGGGGCCAAGCCAGATTCTTGGTGTCAAATTCCTGAAATCTTAAATTACACCTTGGATGAACTCAAGGAGCATACAATTCCACGGTGAGTGTTGCGTTTGAGTATATTCGCTTAACAATTACGGACACAAGGTAATTAATGAGACAAACTTTGGATGCCGATTCCTACGTTAGGATTTGCTGGACAGAAACTATCAGTTCGAAATGCTGAACCGTGTTTCCATGTTAAGACAATAAATTTGTATACTTGTATGTTTGAATGCTTTGGAATATCACGCTAATAAAGAATCAAATCAAATCAATTCAAATAATTGTGGATTATAATTATGCCAGTTAACCTGAAGGCTTTCCCTGCTCTTCCAAATGATAAGAAGA